>VBRH01000930.1:399-14570 GCA_014578085.1 Cardamine resedifolia | reverse complement strand
GTTAAAAAAAAAAAAAAAACTTGAAAATGTGATAAAATCAGACACTAATTCCAAAATTATTTTAATTATGTATCTGGAAAAACCCTAATTAAGAAATTCACAAACCCAATTTCAAATTGAAGATTAATATGAGCAAAAAAACGGAAGAGGTAAGTGATTTGTAGAAAAGAGAGAGAGAGAGACCTTGGAGAGATCAATGTGTTTGTAGAGAGACCAATCAGAGGAACACTCATGATCATCGCAGTTGTGATCATGCGTACACGACATTACCAAATACTGATTTTTCTCGTCGGCTTTAACACTAATCAGAGAGGATTTGTCGCCTAGAAAATTCGAGAAAGTAAAGAGAAGAGAAGGTTGAAATCAAACTACGAATTTCATCGGCTCTCTCTTTAAGGACGTAAAATAAGAATCCAACTATACGACGACGTATCAATTTTAAAAAACGCATCGTTTTAGTTTTAGTTTTCGTTTTCATACATACAATTATATAAATATACAATACAACTAAGAGCATAATGAAAGTCTCAAGAAGAAAGATTTTGAAAAGTCCTATGAGATTCTGATGTACCACTTGTCTATTATTGATTAGTTTAATTTTTTTTTTAAATTTATAATTTAATTATATAAACTATTTTTATTAAAAATTACTTTTTTGTTTGAGAGATTATGTAAATCTCTCGCTAATACACATGCTCTAAAAAACAATAGTTACTACTCTCTCTTAGCAGCCCGAGGTAGTTACTTTCCTCTCTCAAAACCAAAAGTCAATTCTTTTTTTGTTTTTTTCTTCTCTATTTCGTTACAGTCTCTTAATTTTTCTAGTTTTAGTCTATTTTCTGTTAATATAATAAAATTATTTTTTGTGCAATCTTTACTAATCGTTAGTGGTGATTTGCATCTCTGTTATTGAAAGCGGTTAGAGGTGTTCGATAAGGCGATTGTGCCTATTTATTTTAAGACGGTTTCTTCGTCTTTGACACTGACTTTGCTAGTCTCCGTCGATGTTCAATAATAGAGACACATTGATTCTTTTGTTCTAAAAGCAAGGGAAGTTACGCCGATTGGATTGCTGATGTATTATCTTAAAAGCAACGGATTTGTTTTTTTTTCTCTGGGAGTTATCGTTTCCGTTTTTCGGTGGTGATTATTAGAATTTGGAAGCATATCAACTATGATGTCTTATGCAGTTGGTTTGACATTACATCGACGAGTTTAATCCCCGCAGTTTATATGTATCCCCAGTATGGATGTCACATTCCAAAATGATGTATTAGTGTTTGGTCATCAGATTTGGAAATATGATGTAATATGGGTAATCTCATGTAATATGGGTATTTAAATAAACCAACATGTCTTTCTTCCATTTTTCTTCCATTCTTCAACTGGAATGCATCAGTGTTGTCTTGGTAATACAGACACGATAATCTTCCATGAGTTTTCCATCCAGATAACATACCATATGCTGAAAAATCGCTTATGGTCCATATAAGAACCACACGCACCTTAAAGTTCTGCTGGCATGAAACATCATACGCTTCGACACCATGATTTCCATAGCATTTGTAACTCATAGATCAATGGCTGGAGGAATACATCGAGTGATCTCCTTGGATGCTCTGGACCGAGAACAAGAATGGAGAGGAACAAAAACTCTTTACGCATGCACAAATCTGGAGGCAAATTGTAAGGTGTTACAATTTCGATGCCACAACGAATATTGTTTGTCATGCTTTCCAAATGGGTTGAAACCATCTGTACATAACCCGAGGTATACATTTCTTAGCTCAAACGCAAAATCTGAATACAATGATTAAAAATGTTTCTACGCTTATGCATTTAAAGGATGTGTAACCCCTCATTCTTGACGATGCTTAGCATGCCATATCATTAGCTCAGCCGTGCGTTGAGATTGATATAACCTCTTTAACCTCTCCGTTAACGGTAAATACCACATTCGTTTAAATAGAATTGGAACTCTGCCACTAGTTTCCTGATACCGCGTTTTACGAGAGAATCGACATTTCATGTGATTTCCATCTTCTCTCCAATATATCATAGTTATCGGAGAGATCATAATATATCAAAAAGTATTTTGGGCCTAATTCAAAACAAATTTTTTTTTTGTTTGGGGCCTTTGTTTTAAAAGTTTTTTTTTAAAATTTAGTATGGACCCTAGACAAAAGCCCATGTTGTCTAAGGCAAGAGACCGGCATGTATATACCACACATAATTATAACAATTTAGAGAAAATGATCATTGATGGACGAACCAAGTTTGATTGCTTTACAGTGGTATTTACGTTACATTACAACATAAAAGGCAAAACATAAGCATGACTTTGTGCAGAAAGCCCAAACTAATGCCTTTTTCTTTACCTTTTTAGTTTTTACAAGTAAACCACACAGTTTTCAAATTTCTCCTTTAGAAGTAGGACAAAATTCATGTTTACCCTAGCTTGAATTCGTTATCAATCAATTATAATTCATAAATAAAAAAGTTAGGGTCACAAGAAACATAGCGGTGTTAAGGAAATGAATAATAAAAAAAAAAAAATAGTAAGATATGTCCACGAAACTTAGATAAAATTTTATCTTTTGTTTATTAGTTAAAGGTATTTATGTGTAAAGATATATGTAGATTTTTTCTTTAAAAATTTACTCAGTTAAAAGTATATTTTTATAAGATAATAAAAAAATAAAAGATTACATATATCTATATATATGTAAAACAAAATACAAAGATACTAAATCATTTAGTTTGGTTTACTTCAGAAATTAATCCAAAATTTTAAACAAAATTCCACTAAAAATGGCATAGTATAATATATTTTGAACAAATTTAAGAATATTTCAACATTTTCAATTTTTCTGAAAAAAAGAAAAAAAAAAACTATATTTACTTGCGTGTTTGTTTAGATAAACAAAGTAATGGGCAGACGTTAGATTGTCATCACCAACAAGGTTCATTGAATAATATATATTATTATAAATAGCAGACCTCAGGCTATCCAAAGATTCTTATCCACGTCACCTTCTTCTTCTCAGGTAGATCAATCTCTAACAATGACACAAATCGCCGTCAACGTTTGTTTTCTCTCCTTCTTCCTCTTGCTAGTCACCGCTCTTTCTGATGATGTCATCAGACTTCCTTCTCAAGCTTCTAAGTTCTTCCGCACGGCTGAGAACGACGATGATCCTTCGGACGGTACAAGGTGGGCTGTTTTGGTCGCCGGATCCAACGGTTACTGGAATTATAGACATCAGGTACCGACACGATTCTTTGTTTGATCATATCGATGTTGTTTCTTACGATGATGTTCTTTTGTTAGTTTTTTAGTCAATTCTGGTTGTTGGTTGTTGTACAATTTGAAGATATCTTAAGAGATCTCTTAATTTTAGAGTGGGTATTTTAACCGAATTAAACCGAACCAAAATCCGCGGACAAATCTTTGGTTAAGATTTTTAAACCCCGACTATTCGGTTTTGAAACTAAAACCGAACCGACCTTGGGGTTTAAAAATCTTAACCATGAGGACTCTTATGTGTGTGTGTGTTTTTTACTATTGATTTTGTTTCGTTTTTAAAACCGATCTAAAATCAAATTGAACACCAAACCAAACCAAACTAACTTCGGTTTGATTCTGCTCGAGTTTTATTAAAATCGAATCAACCGAATCGTCCCCAAGCCTAATAAACCGAACTGTCTTTCCCCCTACTCAGCTTTTTGAGCTAGATCTGATGTGGGTATTCGGTTTTTTCGGTTTTATAGTTGATCGGTCTTATAAAAACTTAAACCATATAAAACCAGATGTAATTCGGTTTAGAACCATTCGGTTTTCTTTGGTTTAGTGGATTCTGTCAATTTGAGCTACCGTTCTTGCTATAGTCGATTTTATATATATATATATTTTTTTTTTGAATGTTTTGTTGGTATTTTTTTTTAAAACTATGAAGCTTTTGTGAGCCTAATAAGTTAGTTTTTTTTAGACTAAAAATGAGCTGGTAAATTTTATGCAGGCAGACATTTGTCATGCATATCAGCTACTAAGGAAAGGTGGAGTTAAAGAAGAGAACATTGTGGTATTCATGTATGATGATATTGCCAAGAACAAAGAGAACCCAAGACCTGGAGTTATTATCAACAGTCCTCATGGAGAAGATGTCTACAATGGAGTTCCCAAGGTTCTATTTTTCTTTTCTTTGTCTTTGTTTTTATTTCTACTTCCAATTATTTAAGTTGTTTTGCATTTTCTTGTGACAGGATTACACTGGAGATGATGTTAACGTAGATAACTTATTAGCTGTGTTACTTGGAAATAAAACAGCTCTTAAAGGAGGAAGTGGGAAAGTTGTTGATAGCGGTCCAAACGATCATATCTTCATATACTATAGTGATCATGGCGGCCCGGGTGTGCTCGGTAAGTTCAACACTATTTAGTTTTTGGTTTTTTTGACAAAACCTTTGATGATTTGAGTCTTCATGTTTGTTTTCAGGAATGCCAACTTCTCCATACTTATATGCAAACGATCTCAATGATGTCTTGAAGAAAAAACATGCTTCTGGAACATATAAGAGCTTGGTAACAATGTCAACATTCTCATTGTAGTATATTATACATTAAAACCTCTATATACTCGATAAATTAATACCTCGATAAATCAATAATTTTCTCTACTCCCAAATTGATAATTTGACCCAAATATCACCTCTATAAATTAATAAACAGGATAAATTAATAAAATATCATAAAATACATTGGTCCCAATGTTATTAATTTATAGAAGTTTTACTGTACATGTGATTTTGGCTTTGGCTTGACCATTGTTGTGAATGCAGGTGTTTTATTTGGAAGCTTGTGAGTCTGGAAGTATTTTTGAAGGTCTTTTACCAGAAGGTTTAAATATTTACGCGACAACTGCATCGAATGCAGAAGAAAGTAGTTGGGGTACTTATTGTCCTGGAGAGGAACCTAGTCTTCCTTCTGAGTATGAGACTTGTTTGGGTGATTTATACAGTGTTGCTTGGATGGAAGATAGGTATGCTAATATAAATATGACAATAGGATTATGATTTTGGATCCTAATTTCTTTGTGTTTATTGCACAGTGATAAACATAATTTACAGACTGAGAGTTTGCATCAGCAATATGAACTTGTAAGCTTTAGTGTTTTTGTGTATATGTGATTCAAGTTTTGGTCATGGAACTTTGTCAAAAGTGAGAACTATTGTTGCAGGTGAAAAAGAGGACTGCGGGTTCTGGTTCTTCTTATGGTTCTCATGTTATGGAATTTGGAGATATAGGACTAAGTAAAGAGAAGCTTGTTCTTTATATGGGAACAAACCCAGCTAATGAAAATTTCACCTTTGTGAATGAGAATGCGCTAAGGCCTCATTTGAGAGTTACAAATCAGCGTGACGCGGATCTTGTCCATTTCTGGGATAAGGTTTATCTTAATTTCTCTAGTTACCAGTGAATAATAATATTGCATTTCGTTGCTTAATCTATTAAGTTATTGTTCCATGTAGTATCGAAAGGCACCAGAAGGTTCTGCAAGAAAAGTTGAAGCTCAGAAGCAAGTTCTTGAAGCAATGTCTCATAGACTACATGTTGACAATAGCGTGCAGTTAATTGGGAAACTTTTGTTTGGAATTTCGGAAGCTCCTGCGATGCTAAATAAAGTCCGGCCTTCTGGAGAACCGCTTGTCGACGATTGGGACTGCCTTAAAACTATGGTACTCTTTTCCCTCCCTTCAAAACTTGGCTGTTTCAATTGTTGCATATATGTTTGGATAAACTCTACATGGTTAGTACTAGTACTAAGCAATGATGATAAAACTGAAAGGAAAAAGAAAAAAAAATATACGGTTTATCGATGATTAACCGTCTTGTGGTGATCACATCTTCTTCTCTTTCATGTGGTTGTTAGGTGAGAGCTTTTGAGAGGCACTGTGGATCATTGTCTCAGTACGGAATCAAGCACATGAGGTCCATTGCAAACATATGCAACGCAGGGATTAAAATGAGGCAGATGGAAGAGGCAGCTATGCAGGCTTGTCCCACTATCCCTTCAGGTCCTTGGAGCTCTCTTCACCGCGGATTCAGTGCTTGATCCTCAACTCCACCTAATATTTCTTTATACCCATTTATGATGATAACAACATTTCTGATATCTGTGTATGGTCCTTCCTATGTACACAAGTTGGTGTAAATGCCTTAGGCATACATCACCACTGATATCTGTGTATGGTCCTCTCACCACTCATATATTTCAAACATATATATATATATATGAGTGGTGAGAGCTATGCTTTAGGCATACATCATTACATGGTACATATTTTGAGAATAACATCTATCACACTTTTTTACTTTTGATAATACATATCGAGTTGCAAACACAATATACGAAAAGAGAGCCTTAAAGGTTTGAGAAGGAGTCGTAGTGTTGTTTACGTTCTTCTTGTATTGACCGGAAAATCCTGGCAGCATTCTCACTCGCCAGCTTCCCATTGTGAGGAACCACCTTTATCACTCTCGTCACACCTCCTCCATCTCTTGTTGTCTGAGTAACAGTTGTTCTTGTCGTGGTCGTGGTGGTTGTCATCATTTGCTCAGGCGCGTTGTTGTTATCCTCATCAACGGCTGAGAATGGATGAAAGGACGTGCTACCGGAGATTCCCTCTCGCCCAATTGGGCTGCTAGCCGTGCTCCCTTGCCTGCTTTTTCTATCCCGCAGATAAGACTTTGTTGGTGGTTGCTGTGGAGGAGCAGCTTCATTAATGGAACTTTGTTGTTGGGTGGTGTTCTGAAGATTCCCAGGATACCCAAACTGATATACTTGCTCATTGGGTTGTTGTTGTTGTTGTTGTTGTTGTTGTTGGCCTGAACCGTAAGGGTTCATCATGGTTGGCATTACACCATATGGAGGGAAGTAGCCATTACCAGGAGGTGGGAATCCCATGCCCGGATGAAACGGAGGCATTACCATCGGTGGAGGCATAAAATGACCATAATATCCTCCATAATGCCCTGTGTGTCCCATACCCGGATGAGGCTTGTATATAAGCCCTTCGGAGGGAGACATTACAGGGATTAACCATTGCTGGTTTCCTGAAGGAGGAGGCTGAGGAGGATAGCAACATCCGTTTTCAGCTGGTGAAGCGGGTGGGTTGCTCGGGAAAGGCATGTAGTTGGAAGGTTGATGATGATGATGACCTTGGTTTGACAACCTACCAACTACATTCTCAGCTGAGCATTCCATTTTATGTTGGTCAGTCTTCTCCGAGTCGCTCCTTTGTTGTTTGTTGACGACAACTTGTGGTAGAGGAGGCTTTACGATAAATTCTGTTGGAACGAGCTTCTTCACTGGATAGCTTTTCGCAGAAACTTTTTCAAGATAATTGATTTCATCGAGCAAGATATCCGGTGATGCAGCAATAAGTCTTTGAACCTGAGTATTACATAAACAAAGCACAGTTAAAGACGCTTGTTTCAGCCCGAAAATAAACAAATATTCATGGAAACATAGGAGAAGTGACTTTACCTTAATCAGTCTGTGCAGCTCAAATAGTTGAATAGCAAATACTCTTTGTTGACTGTAATGAGAAACAGAGTTTCATAAGGAAGATGACCAGCTAATGGAACAATAAAATCGAGAATGCGAGAGGAAAAGAGAAGCAAAAATATATAAAGCAAATCAATGTGTCTAAGAACACACGTTAAAGCATAAATAATGAGAAAACTTACAACATATAAGAAAAAAAAATCGAATACACATTACGCAAGGGATGGTTAATAATATCTAGCTTTCCGCAGCTTACCCTCCATGAAAGCAAGAAAAAGCTTGTTATATGAGTTGGCCACGAATCCTGATACCTTACCATAGCGATAAGAACACCTAGAACCTCAAAATCTGAGTCATGGAGTCTAAAATCCATAGAAAAAACCGTAGTTCACAACCACTCTTAAGGATCCTATTAAGCAGTAGCAAGAAGTAAAGTAACTATAATTCTGCACTGTCATTAGACTCATGACTAGCTTTTATGTTACGGTTAACTAAAATTTAGATCCCATGGTCCTCGAAAACAAGTTCCCCTACCTGGTTCAACCCCTTGAATGACAAGAAGGGAAAATGCCCAAGACGACAGTGCAGAATAAAAGTAATACCAAACCGAGACAGGGACATGTTCCAACAAGCCGATGCAAAGAAGACAACAGTATAAAGCCATGAACTGTCTCGGCGGGCACCTTGTACAATGTACGTCAACAGAGAATGTCCCTCCCTGCTATAACATGATCCAACGTGTTAACTGCGTTAATATGCTACCGCGGGCTCTTCAACTAACAAATAATATGACCATTTTAGGAGGAATCAAGAGGCCTCTCCACTATAGTACCATCACATCTCAAGCAGAAAACCCGAAATCGTTTCTCCCAAATTGAGACACAATATAAACTGGGTTATATATCACCAATCCATTGTATCAGTAAGCATGAAAAAACGAAGAAACTAAAGGGAAGTGTCCAAAAAATAGCAGAGGAAGCTTCAGTCTAATTAGGGAACAATGATTCAGCATTAACTTCTTGCAAGTAGCAAAGTCGGTATCAAAGAAAGAGATGGATAGAAAAAGCAGAAAATAAATAACAAAGTTAACAAAATTGTAAAATTCTAGTGAACTTACTTGGTAATAGCCTTCCTTGCTCTCCAGAAACGCTTTTGACCTAATGCTCCCACAAGGTCATCAGGAGAGACATCTATGCTGGATATAGAATCCACCATCGAATTATCAGAAATGCCATCACTTGCCTCTTCATTTATCTGCCGTATAGAGCTGCCTCCTCTGCTTCTGCAGTATTCACGACCGTTATCATTGTCATCAGGACTGCCATGACCCTCTTCTGAATGGCTTTCCGATACCAAATGAGACTCAACTCTATTATCAGTTTTGAATATATTTCTAGACTCTTGTCTCAAGGAAACATTACAATCATTTACTCTGTCATAACTCGATGCTGATTTTTCGAGATCCATTTCCTCTGGAGCTGATAAATTTAAAGAGTTTACAAAGCCACCTGACTTGGCGTTCCTCTTGACCTGATCTCTAACAAGTTTTGAACAAGTAGCCAATGGAGTGTGTTTTTCCTTCTCAATCCCACTCTTGGTTCTGTCATGACTCTGAAATCTTCTTGAGTTAACAAACACTGGAACTGCAAAGTCGTCTTCCTCTCTTACCATTTTCGTCTGATCATGCAGTGCCAAAGATCTCACATTTTCCATGTAGGGAAATTGGGAGACAAAATTCTCAGTTTCATGGGCTGCAGCAGAAGAATCAAGATGCTGGGCAGATAAATTACGTTCCACGCCATAAGGCTGCAGGAAAGAGCACAAAAAAACGATTATTTCCCTTGTCCTTATCAAGTTGAATACCAGACTTGTAATAGCCTGAATGCTCAGGCCACTCACAAGAAGCATCCATGAAACTTCCAAACATAAAAAATCTTCCACAAGAGACACTAAAAGTATTCATTAAACCATCAGATTTAAATGATGAATGAGCTTAGTCGTCAACACCCAAATCCAACCCAAAAAATCAAATTGGCAAAGCCTGCTAGTCAAAAACCATAATCTTTGACTGAAACTAATGGAACAAACAAGAATTTTAGTTGTAGCCCTGATCAACCACACTAGAATAGATTTACATCCACCAGATTCTAATATGTACAAAAGAAGCTATTATGAGCTAATAACAACTGAAACCATTGATCAATCAACTCCTATACTCTATCTTGCAAGCTATATAACATCAGTTTTCACAACTCCATACCTGATTAGATGGTCCAGGATAAACCAAAGCACTTGGGTTGTTACTTCGAGAATTCAGAGACAAAGTTCCATGATCACCAAATCTCTGAGAAGGGATACTAAGTTGCTCATAAAGAGCCATCTTGTTTCTAGGAGGAGCTCTAGGTCCTCCTTTATCTGCATCATTCACATGAAGCCGAGGAAACATAGGTTCCAGTATCTTCTCATCATCTTTCCCTCTCTTCATCAAAATTTAAAACCTTTGCTTCAAAAACTGTCAACCCAAATAACCTAATTTCAAAATCTTCCAATAATTTAACCTAAAATTGAAAAAAGACTAAAAAATTCGCAACAACAAGCTTAAAAAAAACAAAACCCACCAATCAAATGAAACTCAAAACAAAACCCAGAAATTGACCACCGACTACTACGATAGATCTCACCAATCAGAGAAAACGGAGTTTTTAAACCGAGTGAAGAGAAATCAAACGAAGGATAAGGGAGCTCAACGAGCTGATAGAGTAATAGAGATGGTGAGTAACGAAGGTAGAGATGGTTTGGTTTAAGCAGAGAGAGCATAAAAGGAACAAGATTCGGAGGAAGAAGAAGAAGATGACTTGGGGGAAGAAAGAGACAGATGATAGGAGAAAAGGGCAAAAAGAGATAGGAAAGTGGGGCCCAATAAGATAGAAGGAGAAGATCCTTTGGGGATATTATAGATAAATCCATTTGGACATTTTTTTTAAGGGTGAATTTGGGTACTAGAACGGTTTTTTTATAAGATACTAGAAAAGCAGATACTTTACTATTTAATTAATAGGGTAATTTTTACTATTTAACATTATTTACTTTCTATGCACTTAATATTTTATGCCATTTTACTTTTTTTTTTTTATTTAAAATTTTTTATTTTATTTTATTTTTATTTTTTTCAAATCAGATATTCTCTCTCATCTTATGGTCCATCATTAACCACAAACAAATGAACACTCAAGATATTTATCTCGTATACCTTACATCCATAACTTGTCATTGCACCATACATCACCATCTTGTACATTGCCATATTTCTAACACCATCTTGTATACTGTCATATCTCGTAAACCATTTTATCATATCATTGAGTTAAAATATGATAAAATAATGTGTTTATATAACACTGAATCGTCTACTACAATATATTATCAGTCAGTAAACATACACCATAAACAAATGTACACCCAAGACATCTCATACACCACAAACATATACACCCACAACTTGTCATTGCGCCCATACACCACAACTTGTCATTGCGCCCATACACCACCACCTTGTGCATTTTGTACAGTATTTTATGAGTCACTATGCGTACACCACAAACAAATGTACACCCAAGATATCTCGTACACCACAAACTTGTACACCTACAACTTTTAATTGCACTTGTACAACACCATCTTGTACACTGTTATGTTCCTAACACCATATTGTACACTGTCATATCTCGTAAACCAATATGATAAAATGATGTGTTTCAAATCCGAAAAAACATAACACTGAATCGTCTAGTACACTATCTCTGCCTCATACACCATCTTGTACACTATGTTATTACACCATCTTGTACACCACCTTGTACATCTTGTACACCATTTTATCAGTTACTGCACGTACACCACAAAAATGTGTACACCCAAGACATCTCGTACACCACAAACTTGTACACTCACAATTTGTCATTGCATCTGTACACCACCATCTTGTACACTGTCATGTTCCTAACACCATGTTGTACACTGTTATGTCTTGTATACCATTTTATAAACTGTCATATCTTGTATATCATTTTATAACATAATAGAGTTGAAATATAATAAAATGAGGTGTTTTATATCTGAAAACATCATTTTATACACCACCATCTTGTACACTGTTATGTTCCTAACACCATATTGTACACTGTCACATCTCGTAAACCAATATGATAAAATGATGTGTTTCAAATCCAAAAAACATAACACTGAATCGTCTAGTACACTATCTCCGCCTCGTACACCATCTTGTACACTATGTTATTACACCATCTTGTACACCACCTTGTACATCTTGTACACCATTTTATCAGTTACTGCACGTACACCACAAAAATGTGTACACCTAAGACATCCCGTACACCACAAACTGTACACTCACAATTTGTCATTGCATCTGTACACCACCATCATGTACACTGTCATGTTCCTAACACCATGTTGTACACTGTTATGTCTTGTATACCATTTTATACACTGTCATATCTTGTATACCATTTTATAACATAATAGAGTTGAAATATAATAAAATGATGTGTTTTATATCTGAAAACATCATTTTATACACCACCATCTTGTACGTTGTTATGTTCCTAACACCATATTGTACACTGTCATATCTAGTAAACCAATATGATAAAATGATGTGTTTCAAATCCGAAAAAACATAACACTGAATCGTCTAGTACACTATCTCCGCCTCATACACCATCTTGTACACTATGTTATTACACCATCTTGTACACCACCTTGTACATCTTATACACCATTTTATCAGTTACTGCACGTACACCACAAAAATGTGTACACTTAAGACATCTCGTACACCACAAACTTGTACACTCACAATTTGTCATTGCATTTGTACACCCCCATCTTGTACACTGTCATGTTCCTAACACCATCTTGTACACTGTTATGTTTTGTATACCATTTTATACACTGTCATATCTTGTATACCATTTTATAACATAATAGAATTGAAATATAATAAAATGATGTGTTTTATATTTGAAAACATAACAAAATTGAATTTTTTAGATTCATAAAAAATGAAGAATAAGAATTCAACATTATATTTTTTTTAATAAAAAAATTGTAATGAAATCAAGTTAAAAATATTTAAAGAAAAAGAAAAAAGAGGGAAACAAACAAAAAAGAGAAAAAAAATAAAAAATAAATAGGTGGGCCCATTTTCCCACTCAAAACTCACGTTATTCTCTCTTTCTCTCTTCTTACGATGAGATTAGGGTATGCTGGTCATTTTGCAATTTCATTATCTTCTTCTATTACACATCTCTCTATTAGTAGGCTACAGTAACTGTTATTTTAGCCACCAAATGTCAATTACTTTCAAAAAAATTGATATCATAAATTACCCATTTTTTACTACCGGAAAAGTGTGACTACATGGACATGTTTTGGACCTGTTTCGTTATAATCAAATGTTTTATTTATTTATTAAAAAAACTAAGATGACACTAGAAAGTTGGTAAAAAGTAAAGGGAAAATGATTCCCAACTACAGGAAGTATAAGTCACGGCATAACTACACATGTGAACTAATTTAATGTTCTCATAACTACACGAACTATTGACTTTGTATAGTGACATGCACGAAGTATTATGTGTTATGTGCACAACTACACCAAGTATTGATATCATATAGTTGACATACACGAAGTATCAAAAATCATTTACGCAACATCATAATCATTTTTCACTATTTAAATTTAAAAATTATAATATCCAGATCATCAAATCCGAATATAATAATTAGTCAAAATATCAACAAAAATAAATTTCATTTAAAAAATTTATGTATTATTTTAGAAATCACATAATAAATGTTGAAAACCCTAAGCTCTCTTCTTTTTCTCTCGCTGATCTCGCCTCTCACCCTCACAAGTCATCTTCCTCATCTTCATCTTCGCCATTGACGAGGAGGGTTGCTGATATATCATGATTTTTACTGGTTTTAAGCCATGATATAAGTATGCAATCGAGTCTTTTATATGTTTTTCGATTCTTTTTATAGTATTTTACAGGATTTCTCGAACGGATTTCCAATCGTGGTTCCTCGTGTCGATCGACACATCTTTTCATGTCGATCGACACGGGCTAACACACACGAAAAAAATAAGTTTTAAAGAATTGCAAAAGTGACCCAGAAGTTTTTGAAGTCTACAGAAGACCCCAGATCGTGTTAAGCATTATAAATAGGGTTTTTAAGTTTTATTTTTATATCTTTGGTTCTTTGTTTTGACCTTGAGAGACTTTTGGGGCTGATCTGATTTCCTTGTTCTACTTTGAGAGAAGATTTCGAACCCCTGTTTCTTATTCTCTTTGATTTTTATGAAATCTATTTTATTCATGTCTTTGATATCAATTGCCATGTGTGAATAGATTTCTAGTTAGGTCTATGATATTTATTTTATACATGTCTTTTGTTTCAATTGCCATGTGTGAGTAGACCTATAGTTAGGTCCAGGGATTCTCTTAGGGTTTCAAGGAATTGTAGATTGATTTATCTGTTAGGATTCATAACTTGAATAGTTCTTCGCCTAGGTTG
>VBRH01000929.1:14701-26194 GCA_014578085.1 Cardamine resedifolia | reverse complement strand
ATAGGCTCTTTGCAATGCATCGGGCTCGGTGGTTGAAGGTGGCTTATGTGGCTTCTGGACTCCGGTTAACACCTAAGTCGTCGACGGTGTTATTAGTTTGATGAAGAAAGCTTCTAATTCTTTTCTCTTTCTGCATGTTTTTGTTATTGTTCTTCTCGGTGAAGCTGCAAGCACCACTTTATTTTGGTTTTGAGGACTAGCCATGGATCAGGATTTCTTGTGGCAACTATGAGAGTGCTGGAGTTTAAGAGTTGACGTACAAAGATCGTGATTGCGGACTCCTCATTGTTAAGTGTTTTCTCCCGTCAAATCGTCCCTTACTTGTTGGTTATCTTTGTTTGGATTGCGCATAGCTGTAAATTATTAGCTTTGTAGGTTTAGCTCTTTTCACTTTCCTTGTATTGTCTCCGATTTCTTTCAAAATTTTGAAAATGGTATAAACTTAACATTTTACCCCCAAAAAAATTTATGTGCTAAAGATTTAACTAGGTGACGCTCGGGACCAAAGATATTTATAAATTTTAAAATCTTACAATTCTTTTTTCTTATGTTTTTTCAAATATGTTTGAATAATTGAAATATTTGGTACATTATATTTTAGGAAATAGCATTTTTAACTTCCAAAGTGAAAAATGTAGCACTTTAAGTTTTAATAGTATTACACTAACACTTTAAACTTTCAAACTATTTTTTATAACACTTTGAACCGCCAAACTAGCTTCCATGTTTTTCCGTAGCAAAGTTTGACAAAACTGGTACATATGGATCTCTATTCGATTTTCTCTCTTTCAATCTCGTTGATACGTTCTCTTTCACTCCAAAACCTTCGAATTTTGCTTATTTCTTCTCTTCTATAACACAAAATTT
Organism: Cardamine resedifolia; assembly: GCA_014578085.1. Taxonomy (NCBI): domain Eukaryota; kingdom Viridiplantae; phylum Streptophyta; class Magnoliopsida; order Brassicales; family Brassicaceae; genus Cardamine; species Cardamine resedifolia. The sequence continues at coordinate 25,327 of VBRH01000929.1, read as the reverse complement.
TATTTTGGAGCTCAATCTCTTTGAATTTCCCTTTTAAATTTTCATTTTCACTCTTTGTCTCCCATTCTCTTTCGAAGAGATTAACGGCGGAAAAATGCGGGAGTAGTATTGCAGCGCGAAGACTAATTTGGAGGTTTAAAGTGTTAGCAAAAATAATTTGAAGGTTTAAAGTGTTTGTATACTATTATCAAGGTTTAAAGTGCATTTGTCACTTTGAAAGTTAATAATATTACTTTCCTTTATATTTTACACGGTTTCGTTGTTTGTGTTTATTATGATGTAAATTGATCTAAATTTAATAGTATGCAATATTAAACGAAAAAGTTAGTTTTCAGATTATTATATCTACACAATATTTAAAATTATCTAATGGTGAAAAACATATATGGACCGACATAATATCGCGATGGACATAATATAATCTAAACAAATTGATGGATTATATATAAGTTTTTAATTTACGTTTGTGGCTATATTATTCCTTTTAAATTTATTATGAGTTAAACATAGGACACAACCATAAAATTTACTAAATTTACATTTTCGCTTTATGATATGATACAATATGAAACTTTACAGTTGACTAAAAGATAAATTTATCAAAATAAAATATTGTAGAGAATTGATTTTATCATCCATTGGTCAAGAGATTCTCAAATTCCAAGTAATGGATTTGGGCCAAAGCTGGACCATTAAGAAATCAAGAGCAAAAGAGATGGATCATTAACCCATTAATGATCTTATTCCTAGTGTTGCTTGGAAAAAAAGTTTGCTGCAAGTTCAAATCAGGTTACGAATACAAATCCGAATCCGTTCAGTAATTGACTCAGCACAACATTATAAAAGTAGGACAAGAAGTTCAACATTAAGGCATCACAACAAACAGAAGCAAACAAAAAACATAACAGAGTTTTGGGAGAGAGGGTTCTTAGGTAGTCTTTGTCTTTAAGCTTCAAGTCTTTTTAAGTTTCTTGTTCTTGTTTTTCTCATTTCCGAGTTTAGTCTCATTAGGGAGAAACACCATAAGGTTCTCGATCTTGTTTTTTCGTCAGGTGCCTGAAAGAGAAACATAGAGTCTAGTGAGATTATGAGATAAAATAGAACTTGTATTAACCTAAACTTTGATTTCTTATAGTGGATATTTGTCAGAGTTTGTTCCCACACGAGACGTACTCTCTAGTTTGAGAGAAACTCGTTAAATTTGGTGTGTTCATTAGCTAAGTTAGTCAAAAAAAACAAACCTATCTAATCGAACTTAAAACCTCACAAGTGGTATCAGAGCACTCAGGTTGAAGCAGATAAAGATCGAGTATCATGTTCTATTATCAAGTACTAGGAGAAATCCGGAAGAAGTAAATCAAGACGTTTGTAGTTTCATCTTGACACATACACAAACATGGAATATAACATAGGCAAGTTCAATGTCACAAAGTTTAACGGTAAAGTAGACTTTGGCCTATGAAAGTATAAGATGATCTGCCAACTGGAACTGTTAGGCTTGGAATCATGCCTAACAGAATTTTTCATCAACATCCACTTCGAGTCAGCCAACTGCTTCATGGTGGGCATATACAACCCATGGGAACATAGGCATTTACCTAGGGTCCATGCCAAATTTAAAAAAAAACACACATAATAAAATGGTCCAGAAAAAAAAACTGTGAAAGGGCCCTGCAAATTTAATTTTCCTAGGGCCCATAAAATTTATGAGACGGGTCTTAGCATATAACTCACATACCGGGAGTTGCGGTGAAAATATGGTTGTCTTCTTGCCTAGAAGAAATGTGGGACGAACACATCCGAGTTTTGGTGTGCGGAGATTGCACTTGAAAGACGCCAAGGAAGAGAGATTTGGGGAAAGTTGAGTGATGTGATGTTGTGCTTGATGATAATTTTATCTTAATGAGATGTCTATCTGTTATGGTTTGATGCACAATTTCTCTTTTCTACCCATACATATAACTTGTGATTTCTTTTCTTTTCATAATCCTTAATTACATTTTGTGGTTGGAAGCTTGTTGATTTCTTTGATGTAAAAGTTAAATTATTCAAGTATTTGTTTGATTCTTGTTTTGTGCATTGGCAGTCATCAATTTAAGAAGGGGAAAATTTCAAAAAAAAACTTTCAAAGTGACAGCCACTTCCACTTTAAACCTTCAAATTTTTGTTCTCCCACGTTAAACCTCAAAGGTGGCACTTTTGCTATTTTAACCGGTTCACACCGACACTTCAAATCACGAAACAGTTAACTTCGTTTGACAAAACAATTCATTTCGTTGACGGAAAAGTTAACTCTCATGTGGTTTCTCAACATCAAACCAATAAAAAACATGCAAAACTCATACTCGTTTCCAATTTTACGTCCTCGACATGCATAAAACCTTCTTTCATAATTTTTGGCAGTCCAAACACGAGTAATCTTTGCGATGGAGTTAAATGTTCCGTCAACGGAGTTAATTGTTCCGTGATTTTAAGGGCCAGTGCGAACTAAAATGGCACTTTGAAGGTTTAAAGTAGCAAAAATATCACATTAGAGGTTTAAAGTGGGAGTACAAAATTTCGAAAGTTTAAAGTGGAAGTGTTTGCCACCTTGGAGGTTTTTATGGGAATTTCCCGTTTAAGAAGCAAACACTATATCAGTAATCTTAAGATGAATAGTTACAATTAATGGTGTGATTTTATTAGACAGCTATTTTTTTCGCTTTTCGTAATTGAGATCAGAATAGTATATCACTTATTATCGATACTAAGCGAACGTGACCTACAATTCAACATGTACAAAAAATAAAAAAAACTCATCTTCGTGAATCGTGATTGAACGGAAATAAAGCTTCAGACTTGAGCTTCCTTACTCTTCAAGCACAAAACAACAACCTTTAAGCTTAAGAACTTAAACCAGAATGAATGCAAAAACTGTAATTTGAAGAGAGATGCAGAAACTGAGATGATGCGAACAGAGAAAGAGATAAAAGTGATGCAGAGCTGAAAATGTAAAAGGAGACACAGATTTAACGAGTTCAACGTTGCCGGTGTAGCAACGCCTACATCTCGCCGGGAAACATCCCGGAAATCCACTAAATCATCTTTCTCATCTCACTCCTCTATTTATAGAGTTGAATCCGACAAGACTTGCGGTAAACTTGCTCCCAAAGCATCTTGGTATAACCTAACCATGTACGGTTCTCTCCTATTGGCTCTTTTCAAGATGGGTCTCCAGCTCCATCTGATAATTAATGCTTGTACTTGAGAACCCTCCACTTCCTTTAGAGTGTTTGCTTTTTCTGAAGCTCCAAAACCTGTTGCAACATGAGTGTTTTGGTTTCTGCTTCTTCTTCTTTTGTCTAAGCCACTTAAGCTCCACAATGATTTTAAAAAGTCTGAAGAGGAATATTTTCTTTACTTTGTTAATCCTTTGAAGAAGTCATCACCATGACCCACATTAATAAACCTTAATCTCAAAACAATATAGAAGCATAAGGCATGAAGTTTCTGGTTAAATGTATGATTTTTTCCTGCAAAAGAAAGTAACTTAAAAACAGAATTTCTATAAAAATAACAAAAAATCGTTTGCGTATGTAGGTAGACAAAATGAGCCAAACACACCAATCATATCCAAATTATTTACCAATCTCTCGTAAGTGTTTTTTTTTTTTTTGTGATCTTGATAAAGCCTGAACTAACATGTATCGCTGAATTCCTTCTTGAATTAAAGTCCGAACGTCATGGGACGCTCGGTGGTCGTGAACCACTCCGATCGAACATGGGATCATCATGAACTCACCACCCTTATTTCAGTCCAGCATGATCATAATCATGTAATAACGCTTACAAACAAATTTTTACTTACCAATGACCAACCTCCACGTAAATTCAATACCATATCAAACTAACGTTAATTTTAATGCTCATCCAAAGAAGAATTTTAATGCAAGTTGGTATAATTCAAAGGTTATAAGTTCTAGTAACCAAGGAAAAAAAATTGTACCATTCATAAGGAAGTTGATGATACTAAGAGTGGATCTAATTAACCTGTGAGTTCTGCAAACAAATATACAGGAAGTCAACCTAAGAATTTTTTGTCAAATGAAGATATGAGTGAAAAGAAGCTAAAGGTTTGTGTTACTTATGTGATAAGAAGTATATATTCTAGGAAATTATTTGAAGAATAAAAGATGGAAATCTTTATGATAGAAGTGAAGGATGAAGAAGAAAGTAGAGAGATGGAAGAGGATCAATCAGAGGAGAAAGTAGGAATCTCTAATTACAAAACCACGAGAGTGAAAGGTATGAATGTGAAAAAGTGTTGTTCATTATGGCTGACTCAAGGTCAACTCATGATGTACAAAGTGCATAAGAGTTGGGTTGTCAAACCAAACCTGTAGAAATGGTCAAAGTTTCTGTTGCTAATGGAAGAAAATTGCAAGTTAATGGCACAAATAGAGCAATTCCAATAGAATTTTCAAACCACAGCTTTTCAAGCGGATTTTATGATTATACCATTAGGAGGATGTGATACTGTTTTGGGAATCCAATGGTTAGAAACATTGGGATCTCCATTAATTAATGTGGCAGGGCTCTATTTCAAGTTTTGACGTTGGCCTAATTAAAAAAGGCAGAACGAGCCTTAGTTCGGTTTTGGTGCTCAATCTAGTAATAGTAAAGTTAAAGGGCGGAGATTATGTCAAAAAAACAAAAGATGATATTGAATAAAGTTGAGCCAACAGATCATGATTCAAGAAGTTAGAGACGAGATTCATGATGGGGATGGAGAAGGTGTTACTTCATGGAATTGATTTTTCAACTTCTATGATAGGAGGATTTAGTGCGATTTGGGTACACTTAGAAGACGAAGATGAAGTATTTCTCTTTCCTAAAGATAAATTGGTACAAAGAATGACAATGAGTGATAATTAATTTTACTAAGCTTAAACTCAAACTTTTTGTATCGAATAAATAACCTTATAAGTTTCCATTTTTCAGCTAATTAATAACCCAAATACTAATGCCATCTCCACAAGTTTTCCATTATTGTAGAATTTTGAAACCTTTGATTCCAACAGTTCACATCTCAAGTGGATATTGCTACAATTATTGAAAATACTAGTTAAAATATATCACATTCAATTGAAATTAATTTAAAAAAATAAAAGTATGCTTTATGATTATGCTTCTTTCCAAGTTTGAACTTAATTGTTCAATATTATCAACTCAACCAATTAAATCTATAAATAACTAAGTGTCATTAGTTCTACTGAAAAATCACCAAGTGTACGACCCTACTCATAAAAAAATCTAAGAAAATAATTTACTAAAAACTAAATTATTTTAAGTTAAAATGACCAACAAAATACCTAAATCTAGAACATATATGCAAATCATTTTTTTAAATGAGTAGGTTTTGGCTGATTTTGCGAGAGATAAATAAATCACACATTTTATAAAAATGAGTAGGTTTTGGATGATTTTTCGAGAGATATTAGGGTTGGTATTTATTGATGAATATATTTAATACTGTTAGTACTCAAATACATTTTTTTTTTGTAAATATACATACATATGGTTTCATATTTTTCATATTTCGCTTTATGTTTCTTCGTATGGTTAAAGAGGATTCCCCTTGTGAAATTAGAGAGTTTTGTTATTCTGAGTGGTCACCCGTGTTGGGATCTCGCGGAGGTAATGAATTCGGACTAGAAGAGGATGTTGCAATAATGAAAAACCGGATAATACCTGATATAACTCTACAAAGTACTTACCATTTGTAAAGTGATCTATTGTAATTGTAGAAGCTTTATGCGTCGTAACATATTGGTTCAATTTGATTTGGGATATTTTTTGATATGATTTTCTAAAATTTGCTTCAATTCACTTTGAAAAGTAGTTGAAAACGAAAATGAGTATTTATCGATTTTATTTCACAACTATTTTCAAAATAAGAAAAATTGGAAAGAAAATTGCCCAAAAAATGTTTCAAATAAAATCCATCCATAACTATTAAAAATATTTCAAAATATATTTACATCTTGAAATAAAAATATGCTAATATACAAATCAAAACTCATAAATATTCCAAAATTGTTTATATCTAAATAATGCCAGATTCAAATTAAAAATAACAAATATATTTATTTAAAAATTATCTTCATCAAATTTTCCAAAACAAATAACTTAGGAAAAAAAAGAAATTATTAATAGCATTGGAAGTAAATGAAAATATTTTAACTAAAATAATTTTGGATATAAAATATTCTTGATTGTTGAAAATCATAATACTATTTCATATCCGAAAAAAAAAAAAGACGCGTGCGTTGCACGCTCTACATTATTCGCCGTTAATCTCTCTTTCCTATTTTCCAATGCTCCGGTCACATCGTCTCTGATTTTTTCTCTGTTCTTTCTTTCAGAAATCTTTCGATTCTAAATTATTACAAATCACTTTATATCTCCTTTGAAGCTTCTTCATCTCGCATTTATCTAACTAAGGTATGACACATTTAAACTCATGCTCTCATTAATGTTTCTCTAATTATTGTTATTCTGAACATAATAATCTCAAGAACAAGAAAACATAATATCAAGAACAAGAAGTCAAATCTCAAAAATGCAATGAAACACGAATTAATATCATTGACCATGTAAACAGGAACAACATATATGAATAGTTTCTGATACAGCAGAATCGTTAATACAATGTTGGGGGATGATAAAGATTCAGAAGATCTTAATATATTTCTAAACGCCATTGGTGAAACTTCCGATGATCAAGCTCCGGTGAGACCTTCAACGTGTTTCAATGACATTGATTTCTTGACATTCGACGATGACGATGGAGATTTGCCTAATCCATTTCAAGATTGTGAATCAAGTCTTATCAACGAATCTCCTCCTAAGGTTTATGTTGCACCAAGGGTAATTATAAGTCATCAAGATTCGTTTTCTTTAGATTCAAGAATCATCGATGGAATCGAAGATGCAAGGATCTTACCTGCTTCGCCTCGTTTACGAGTTCCTGCTTCTCCTCGAGCTTTCGTGTATCCGAGATCTGTTGAATCGCCTCGGTTTGGATCTCCCATTGGTGTGATTGATACAGCTTCACCTTTCGAATCTGTTAAAGAAGCTGTTTCAAAGTTTGGTGGGATTACAGATTGGAAAGCTCATAAAATTCAAACCATAGAGGTTTAAATTTAATCTTTGTTATTTATATGATTTGATCTTAGTTTTGAGTTTTTTTATAAAAATGTGTGTTGTTTATTTGTGTGGGATTACACATAGAGAAGGAAGATGGTGGATGAAGAGCTAGAGAAGATACAAGATGCTATGCCTGAGTATAAGAGAGAAGCTGAGTTAGCTGAAGAGGCGAAACACGATGTGTTGAAGAAGTTAGAGAGCACGAAGGGACTTATCGAGGAGCTAAAACTCGAGTTAGAGAAAGCAGAAAAGGAAGAGCAACAAGCGAAACAAGACTCTGAGCTTGCGCAGATGCGTGTTGTGGAGATGGAGCAAGGTGTTGATAATGAGGCAAGTGTTGCTGTTAAAGCGCAGCTCGAGGTAGCTAAAGCGAGACAAGTTTCAGCGATTAGTGAGTTACGGTCTGTGAGGGAAGAGATTGAAATGGTTAGTAATGAGTATGAAAATATGTTGAGGGAGAAATACTTGGCTAAGGAGAGAGCTGATATTGCGGTTATGGAAGCTAAAGAGATTGAGAGAACGATGGATGGTTTAAGTATAGAACTGATTGCTACCAAGGAGTTGTTGGAATCAGCGCACACGGCTCATCTTGAAGCGGAAGAGAAGAGATTCGGTGCTGCGATGGGTAGGGACCAAGACACTTACAACTGGGAGAAGGAACTGAAGATGGTGGAAGATGATATCGAGAGACTAAACCAAGAGATTCGAGCGGCTGATGATATGAAAATTAAGCTAGAGACTGCTACTGCTCTTCAGTATGATTTGAGGGATGAGTTAGCGGCTCTCACGGAAAATTCAAGCGGTAATCTGTTGATGGAAAAGAGAAGTAATAATGACATACAAGCCGCGGTTAATTCCGCGAAGAGAGAGCTCGAAGAAGTCAAATCCAACATTGAGAAAGCAGCTTCTGAGGTGAAAACATTGAAGATAATCGCTGGATCGTTACAGTCCGAGCTTGGAAGAGAGAGACAGGATTTAGCGGAAACTAAGCAGAGAGAAAGCGCGGGTTTGGTCAGGACAAAGCATAAAGACGCAGGAGAGGAGTTGGTGGAAACAACCAAGAAGTTGGAGCAGGCGACGAAAGAGGCAGAGGATGCAAAGTCATTTGCTACAGCTGCTAAAGACGAGCTTAGAATGGCGAAGGAATTGTCTGAACAAGCGAAAAGAGGAATGTCAACAATAGAGAGCAGATTAATCGAGGCAAAAAAGGAAATGGAGGCGGCTAGGGCATCAGAGAAGTTAGCCTTGGCTGCTATAAAAGCTCTGCAAGAGACTGAATCTTCTCAGAGATTTGAAGAGATGAATAACTCACCAAGAAGCATCATAATCTCTGTAGAGGAATACTATGAGCTAAGTAAGCAAGCACACGAGTCCGAGGAAGAGGCAAACACAAAGCTATCAGAGATTGTCTCGCAAATAGAGGTTGCTAAAGAGGAAGAGTCAAGAATCTTGGAAAAACTAGAGGAAGTGAATAGAGAGATGAGTGTAAGAAAAGAAGAGCTAAAAGAGGCAATGGGAAAAGCCGAAAAGGCTAGAGACGGGAAGTTGGGTATGGAGCAAGAGCTGAGAAAATGGAGATCGGAAAACGGGAAGAGGAGAACAGAAGATGGCCCTGAGAAAAGCCCGACGAGGTCAAGCACCGAGGGGAGAAATAAGGAGAATGCTTTTGGGATGTCGAAATCGTTTGCATTTGGTGACCAAGGAAGCAGCAACGACAACGCTGGAGGAGATATGAATAATAATAACAATAATAATACAACGCCTGAAACAAAGAAGAAGAAGAAGAAGTTTTCTTTGTTTCCAAAGGTTTTCATGTTCTTGTCAAGAAAGAAGTCTCACAGTCACAAGTGAACAATATTGTATTGGTTTATTTTTGTTTCCCTTACTCCAACAAACAATATAGACTCCTTAAGATGAGTCTAGACAGTAACATTTTCATGTACCATTTTGTTGTTCATTTTACTTATAGGAAATAAAGGTATTGATACACATTTGCCAACACAGAATAGGAAGAAGATGTTCATATTATTAAACCCAAATAACCAATTTTTGTTCCAAAGATGAAAAAAAAAAAAAGAGAATACAAAGATACTTAAAGAGAACTTTATTTCTGACTAGTTCTTAAACATCCACTAAAAAGCCAACCCTAAGACATAAATTGAGCCTGATTTCAGGGTTTGCAATACCATTTCTTTTTGGTGTTCACAACTTTGATGGCTTTGGGAAAATGTCGGGTGTGAATTTCTGCGCAGCACTGAGACTTCCCTTGATCTTCATCGCACCCCTGCATCAATCATTCAACAACATTCACAGGATTCAGATGTAAACTTCTTAAACCAAATCCAAGAGCCACACACTAAATTTTCCAGTTTGGATCAAAGAAAAATTTGCGCAAAGCATGAGACACAAGATAAAAACTGCTGAAGATACTTGTAATGACATATTTCAGGATGCAGAGACCAACTTCTTCGACTAAATCCAAGTCACAGAAATGCTGGTAATGGTGGATTGTAATTCAAACACAAGATAAAAACTTTGGAGAAAGCTTGAGTTTATTGTAGATAATGAGGATTGTGGTTAAGACACAAGATAAAAACTGCTGAAAATACTTGTAATGACATATTTCAGGATGCAGAGGCCAACTTCTTCGACTAAATCCAAGTCATACTGCTTGTAATGGTGGATTGTAGTTCAAACACAAGATAAAACTTTGGAGAAAGCTCGAGTTTATTGTCGATAATGACGGATTGTGGTTAAGACACAAGATAAAAACTGCTGAAAATACTTACTTGTAATGACATATTTTCAGGATTCAGAGACCAACTTCTTAGACTTAATCCAAGTCACACCAAAGCTAGTAATGGTGGATTGTGGTTCAAACACAAGAGAAAGTTCGAGTTTGTTGTCGATAATGATGGGTTTTGTGGTTGAAGACACAAGATAAAAACTAATAAAGCATACTTGTGTAATGTAGAGCAAATGAGATATTGAAGGATTCAGAGAGATGATGAACAAACCTAATGAAAGCAATCTGAGGATTCATCTTCCCAGTAGCAACTTTAACAAAGTCATCATCTTTGAATGAGAAGGTAGCATCCACTTTACCTCCTTCATATTTCCCTAATATTGAGTATAATAAACAATAAACAAAAATCGAAATAAATTTCAGATTCTCTGTTTTTGAATTACCAATTTCCTTAGTTGTAAAAACCAAATTTTTTAAGATTCTCTTTTCTGAATTCCCAATCACTTATCACTTTGTTTAAAATAAAAAAGTTTCAGATTCTCTTATTTAAATTCCCAAATGCCATAACCAACAAGAAACAAACTTTGGTATAAAAATCAAATTTTTTTGACACTTTTGTGTAAGAAATCAAAATTTCAGATTTTCTCATTTGAATTCCCAATTTTTCATAATCAGAAAAAAAAAAAAAAAAA
>VBRH01000929.1:0-14681 GCA_014578085.1 Cardamine resedifolia | reverse complement strand
AAAAAAAAAAAAAAAATCCTAACCTTTGTAGACTTCGCCTTTCTTCAGATCAACGATGTAAGTAACCTCTTCAAACCCTAATTTCTGAAATCCCCAAAATATATTCAAAATTAACTAACAAAGAGAAAAAGAAGATGAATGACTCTCTAAAAAAAAGGATCAACCTTTGGAGCAACGTTGATCTGATAAACAAGACCGATCTTCTCCGTAAGCTCTTTACCAGCGCCGGAAGAGAGATGTTCCTTCATCATGTCCATGATTGCATCGGATTTGAGTTGGGTTGTCGCCATTTTTTGCGGTGGAGTGAAATCGGAAGAGGAAGTGAAATGTGGATTATAAGGATGAGTTGTTAGGTAAGTGATGACAAAGGAGATGACGTGATCGATAAGTATGGAAAGATTGAGATTTTGTGAAACTGGCACGCTTCCCAATTCGCCTTATTTTCTCAATCTCTGCTTTTTTTCCCGAAAACATTTTCTATTTTTGGGAGATTTTTTTAGCATAGTAATCGTTTCCTTTTCCTGCAGATTTTGATTTTTTTGTCTTAATAAGTTAAAGTTTTGATATTTCTCACTTTTAGTCTTGACTCTCTCTTTGCCACCTAGAGTCTTTGATTCTTTTTTGTGAAGTGGAGCTATATTATTAGAGTTTTTTTTTTGTTGTTTATGTAATTTATTTTCTTAATTTATGAAATAATTTACTTATTGTTATTTTTAGTTATAGATTCAAATTAATATTTCTATAATTTATCCCAATTATTTTAAAGAATCACGGAGGAGTAGTCGATTGTGATTTTCATGATTCTTCGGCTCTTTAGAATTTTCATGATTTTTGTTGGTGTCGGTTTATTTCATTGGAAGCTCATCATTTTAGGGTCAGAGAAGATTCACATGTTTGGTTTGTGAATGGATCAAATAGCCAAATGTTAACGGTGAAAAAAAATCAAATGGTCAAGTTTTAGCATTAATTTATTATTTCATTCATAAATTAATTGCCATTAGTCACACATTTTTTTTTGTCAACAAGATCTCCATTCATAATCTAGATGAGTACATAAGTACATGATAGCGGGGCATAATCGGACACCGCCGAGAATCAAGCCTAAAGGCTATAACAATAGAACAATCATAACTTAAAAGATAGATACACAAATTTGATAAAGCTTGATAGATAGTTGGAGAGAGGTGTTGAATGTATCTATCACGAGCACATCCGTAATAATTTTTATATATCCCATAAATATAATTATAAAATATTAGAAATATTCAATCCCATAAATATAACTTTTACTATTTTAATACTTCATCCGTTTCATAATATAAGATATTTTGGAGTTTTTTTGTGTTTCAAAATATAAGATGTTTTAAGATTTCTATGTAACTTTTTACTTTATTGAATATTGTGTGACTAATAGTAGCATGCAGTTTTATTTAATGATTGGTTAAATTATTTTTGTTTATATATTAAATAAAAAATTTTAAAATAAAAGTAACGTTCTTAATATGCGTGTTTTGGCTAAAATATCTTATATTATGAAACGGGAGGAGTATAAACATTTTGATATTTTGTATGTTGAAATGTGTTTTTTTTAACTAACTACTATTATTGTTTACATTGTATGTATAGAACTCGGTAAACAAGTAAACGAAGAATGATGTGAGAAGATGTGAAGATTAGTTACCTAGTATACTAGGATTTCGATTGGTAGAATTTGTTTTGATTTTGATGGTTTATGACTATAAAACTTATGTTGGGTTGTTTTTGAATTTTAATTTTTTTTATTACTAAACAAACACATTTTTGATAATTTATTTGTTTGTCATGTTTAGTTTTTTGGGAATTCCCATCCCGTCCCATCCCGTCTCATCTCGTTCTCGTCCCAAATTTTATATGGGACATAAATGGAACATCTTTTTCTATTTCCGAATTTCTGTCCTGTTCCCGTTTCTGTAAACTCTCATCCCGAATTCCAATTTGTTCACCCATATTGGTTAGGATGTAAAGAAATTTCTTCGACCAAGAGATCGAGAGAAACATACCTCTCATGGAGAGGGATACATGTGAAAAGATTCTCTCCTTTGAAAAGGAGGATGCGGAGAAAGATCTCTCATGTCTATCGCAGGAGGATGCTAAGTCACACATTAAAATAGGAAAGGATGCTATAAAATCGAAGGGAAGACCATAGCCGTGCCAGATTTATAGAGATCAAAGCGAGTTAAAAAGTGAGATCTTTCCATTATAAAAAATTTCAGTCTCATCCTCTATTCGATCATTAGATTCATCAATTTCAATAGATATTTTAAGTTTTTTAAGAAACTTGAGCATAAAACCTGCTTGTTATTTCACAAATGCATAATCTTTATTTTTCTTATATCTTTTCCGTTCGATATAAATACGTCTTACAGACATATTTCTAAAATTAGTGATTAAAAAGAATATTGCAAATCAACATTATTATAAACAAAGTTATTGTATAAATAAATTATAAGATGTTCAATTAACAAAGACTAAGGCATATTTATAAACAAAACTGAATAAACAAAATCAAGTTCATCACTTTCATAAACAAACTCGTCACATATCAAAGTGCCAAATATTTGTATAGTCTGTCAGTTATTCTGCAGAGTTTGTCAAATATTCGCAAAATCTACTAGATTTTCATAGAATCTGCCAATTACTCAACAGGGTCTGCCAATTACTCAGCAGAGTCTGCAAAATATGTGCAAAATCTAGAAAATGCTTGCATAGTCTGCTAAATATCTGGAAAATCTGTCAGATTTTCGCAGAGTCTATCATATACTCGCAGAATCTGTAAAAGTTATTATTAGAAAAAATTATCTCTCAAATTTTCAAAGTTTTATATAAGTTACTTTGCTATATAAAAATAAAGTGGGTTATTACGACAAGGCAAATTACCTGATAAATAAATATAAGATTCTATGGTTAAAATTCTCTTATCCTCATCTACTTTCTCAGTCGTCAATTTTTCTTACAGTAGACCAAATTAAGTTTGGAACTTTGCTATAATGCTCAAAGTGATGGTTGTAGAAAAAAAAATATTTAATAAAGAAAAGTTGTATATTATTTGGCTTTACTCGTTCAACCAACTTTTTTTATTCTGTGAAACATTAAAGAAAGTGCTATTATACTAGAATAATAACAAATTAACAATAAACAATCAAAAACTAAGATGAAGCCAATTTAAGGTTTACATTACAAATGAATCCAATCACATGAGCATATATATATTATAGTTAGGGATATATGATTGAGACTCATGTAAATAACGATAGTAAGTTGACTTAAAATGTTATTCAAATTTATATACATTACAAAATTCTTCTCATACCAGCTTCACTTCACGACCTCTCCAGAACCAAACTTCAATTTATGTCATGTTGTAGGAGTTTTTCTGAGTGGAACCACCTATGCAAATAAAAAATTTGGATCAATATTTCATCACATTCAGTGATAATATCAAAAACTAATTGAATGGAGAAGTTACCTGATCAGAACTCGACGAGTCGTTCATTACTGTCTTCATCTTCTTCGAGCTTCCGTTTTCGCCTTTTGTTACTTCATTGACAAAGTTCTGGTCAGATACCTCTGCTTTGAAAGATAAATACAATTACAAAAACAAATTTAGAATAAAATCAACATATCTGAAGAGTGGCATTAAAACACACACACACAATTTTGATAAAATACCTTCTCCTAGACTAATTTGATCTCGGTCACGCGAATGAGAACATATCTGCTTAAGACTTGAACCTGAACTAGAGCTGCATATGACAATTCCCTTCTTCCCAATTGACCTACAAACCACTTGATTTTCGGCCTCGGAACCGCCTTCATCCATTACCGGAATTTGAGTTTTTGGTAAAGCTTTATAATGTTTAATCCACGGACTCTTAAGAAACTCGCGAGAACCACCACCGCGTCTTCCATTACGGCGATATTCAGGTTGTTTTACATCAATCTTCTGCCAGAAACCATCATGAAGAACCTTGAACTAATAATAAAATATATACATAAGATGAAAAATTCAATGATCCTCAAAGCAAAACATCATCAAAATGTATTGTATACCTGCTCTTGAGAAGATTTTCTAATGCTACCAAACCTTGTCGAAGGTACATTATCTTTGTTACCGAGCGCGCCGAGGGAATTATAAAGCTTATCTACGAATGAAGCTTCCATTGATTTAAGATATAAACTATGTTTCTCATCAGTCCATTCTATATCCATCGTATACTCTTTTCCTCCAGAATACTACAAACAAACATGTTTAAACGACTCAGTAACTAAAAAATTATCTATAATCAGAATAAATACACATTTGTTAATGATTTTTATAATATTTTTTGTTCAACGGACGACTTAAAAAAATATTTGTATAAGATTAAATATCTTCTATATCTTTTTTTTTTAATAAAAAAATAAATATCTTCTCTAATGAAAGCATGACCATCAGAAAACCAGATTACGTCGTTTACTATAATCGAAAACACTGCAATCTCATTTAATTAAAAAAAAATACTAATCGGAAAAAATACACATTTGCTAATGATTTTATAGTATTTTTTTCAACGTTTTGTCAACTCAAAAGTATTTGTATAATTTACTAACGTCTAAATATCTTCTTTAATGAAAGCATAACCATTAAAAAACGGAAACTACGTCGTTTTAACTATGAATCAAATCCATCAACAACACTGAAATAATGATAAAAAACCCAAAAACTCCAAAATCGAAAATAAAATCTAACTATTTCTGTTATCATAAGAAAAAGCTACAAAAAAAATTGACGAAAATTTCAGATCTGGAAACTGAAAAACTAGGGCGATTCCGGCGAAGAAACAAACATGCAATTAAAAAAAAAAAAAGTCATCAGAAACAATGAATATAAAAATTATACCATAGAAGAAGTTGTCTCTTCCTTAACGGAAGAAGCATCATCGGAATCTTCGGAGCTGTGAAGGCTAAAGCTTTCTCTGTAATCACCAACCATTGGCTATCTTGAGGAGAGAGAGAGAAGAGAAGAGAAGAGAAGAGAAGAGAATGCAGTAAAATATCACAAAGATGAAGAAAAGAGGGACAAAAGAACGATACAGTTGTAGACGCTTTTACACGTGGTAATATTGCCACGTCATCACCGGTCAATTTGGCGGAATGAAACTTTCTTTTAGATATTTGAAAAAAAAAATAATATCAAAGATATTTTCTTCTTTCTTCAAAATATCTTCCCACCGTCTTTTCTTGTTTATTCTTTTATTATTGCTTTTTTTTTTTTGGTTCCCTTTGATCTTTTTATTTTTTTTTCTTATCATGTTTATCCAATGGGCAACTCATTCTTAGATACTCGTAATAGTTTTATAGATAAACACTGATCCTTTTACGGCGTTTTATAATAAATTGCATCACATCATGTAATGAAATTAACAAAAACAACAAAATCTTATCCTAACTACCTTTCTTTTGGATGTTTATAATATACTAATTTTTATAATTCATCAAAAAGTGATTTAAGACAGTTTTAGGTTTGTTTCATGATTGTTCTATTTACTATATTATTTATTTATGTCGATATCTAATTGATTCTTTTGAGTCATATAAGCCTATGATAATCATACAACTTTATATTATTTTCTAACACATTAAATATTTGTTTTTGTTAACCAGAATACCAAATAAATAAATTTTAAAATTTTTACTAAAATATTACGTGTAATTTTTCACAAAGATAAAGTATATGTATGTTAATCAACATCAATATATCATGCTATTATCATATGTTTAATTTCACTTAGTTTTGTTACTACTTACATCATTTTATTTCATTTTGATGTAAAACTGGATATATTGAAAAATAAGGATACATGTTGAATAATTATTGGGAAAATGTAAAAAAAAAAAACATGAACTGTGAACGTTTAAATATTCAATTTTTAAAATATCGTTAAAATGCTCAAGTTTTTTTGTTGACTTCATGATAAAATGGTTAATTTATGTTGATTATGTCATTTGAGGTACATCGTTAAATCGAGAGACAGATCACGTTTACGGGGTTAAAGTTTCCGTTAGTAGTTCCCTTTAATTAAAACGCTGTCATTTTCTTCTTACTTAAAAAACCTCAACTTTCAAATTTTAGACGTTTAAATCCTCAACTTTCAAATTGTGGATATTTAAATGCCTAAGTTTTCTTTAACATCATAACTAAATGGTTAACTTAAGTTGAATATGTCATTTGAGGTACAACGTTAAATCGAAAGACGTAATATATTTGCGAGGTTAAATTATCCATTAGCAGTTTTCGTTTAGTAAAAACGACCAATGTTTGATACACATTAGTTAACCATTTAATTATGAAGTCAACAAAAAATTAGACATTGAAAAATTATATTTATAATATAACTTCAATAAGAACACAAAAGTTGCATTACTATAATAAAATTTAAAAAATATAGTTTTAATTAAATTCTAGATTTTTTATATAAAATAATTTTATATTTATATATATTTTAGTTTATATATAAAGCATTTAAGAAATTTAATATAATAATATTTGATAAGAGAAAAATATATATTTTTGGTAAAGTTTTATAAGTATTATAGATTATAAAAATAAAATAAAAATTTGTTAACCACCTGCAGCCACAAACGCTTGATGGAAGCAACTGTTGAAATCTAGCGGTTTTAAACGAGAACGGTAGATAGCGATTTCCATGATTGGTGTTAAACGCTTGCAAACAACCGTCCATAAACACTACGTTTACGGACAAACTAAACAAGTAAGGAATTCATAATTGTTCTATCTACTGAATTATTTATCTACGCGGATATCTAATTGATACTTTTTTAATCATATTAACCTATGATAATCATAGAATTTTATATTTTGTATACCATATAAATATTTAATTTTGTTCACCGAAATACCAAATAAATATATTTTTAAATGTTTACTAAAATATTACCTTTAATTTTACACAAAGTTAAAGTATATGTATGTTAATCATAATCTACATCAATATATCATGCTATTATCATTTATTTAATTTCACTTAGTTTTGTTAATACTTACATTATTTTATTTTATTTGGATGTAAAACTGGATATATTGAAAAATAAGAATACATGTCGAATTAGAATATACAAATTACCTATTTGAATATTAAAATTTTTAAAATTGACTGTGAAATTCTGAAAATGACTTCTAGTTACCAAAAATATATCTAAACTTACCCACGATTACACAAAATATCCGAACCAAAATTGACCTTGATCTAAAAAAAAGAAAGTTGAAGTAGTAATTTTACATACTGAATTGTTTATATCCTACCTAATATACAATTTGTTGGTCAAATAATTAAGTAATTTTTGAGAATTAGATAGTTTTGGATAGTTTTTATAAAAAAAATAAGAGGTTATTTTTTTTAAACTATCTAAAACAAATTTAAATAAACAGAAACTATCTAAATACAAATTAAAACATAAAAACATAAAAATTATCCATATCTTCAATTTCCCTATATATATATATAGATGTTTTGTCGGTCAAATTTTTAAGGCTACCGTCGAATGATAATTCTAATACTTCGCTAAAATTACCCGATATTATGCATGTGATGTGATGGACTGATGGGATACCCAAAATAAAAATGAAATGGAAAAGGAGGTGTTTTGGCGTTTAGTTGGGGTCAATTAGAAAAAATATCAGAAGACTGATTGGTCTACTTATGTCCACTAGCCCCATTAGTTACAATATAAAAAACATCCAATTACACACAGACACACATTTTCTCCGACCACCCTCATTCTTAAAAGTTTTCTCCGATATAGACATAGACTCGCAGGACAACTTGCAGTAGATATTTTGTCTATTTAACTCTTTCTTTTTCTCCCCTACCAAAGATGAAATGTAGAAATTCTGATATTCTTATTGAATGAAAAAGAAGAATACATGTCATGCCTTTGCTAAAGATCTTGATGTAAGGCTTCTTGAGTTCGAAACTACTTAGAATGAAGAAATAATTTAGGTCTATATTTCCATTTAAAAAAAATAAAAATAAAATTATATAAAACCAAGTAGATTTGAAAATTTAACAAGTAATTTCAGAATTATACATTGATAAAACCAACTGTTGATAGAAACTTTGCTCCTCGTCTCACTTTTTCTCACCTCTCATTTTATATTTCACGTGACAGTCCCTTATGATTTTTTTATGGCACCTTGCGAAATCGGTTGGAGTTAAAATCCCATGAAGTTCTTGTAGTGTATTTCATTAGAGGAGAGATGGAAGTTCATAGATTGGGAAGACCAAATCCTAAAGGTTACAATCTCTCTTGTTGGTTTTGTCTGAACGTGCAGTGATTTATGTAAGGTCATGGTTGGACGGTGTTGGATTCCTTCATGCCAACTACCAGAACAGTGAAGAAACGATAGTTATGGGATTAGTAATATGTTCTATGTTTGTTCGTAAATGTCACCATTCAAATCTAATTATTGGGTACGCAGTGGCAGAGCTATAAAATATTTTCATCAGAGACAAAATATTTTAAAAAATTATTAAATAAAATATTTAAAAGTAATATATCAAAACCGTAAAACATTAAAAACAAACCGCCCCCTCGGAAAACTCCTTATAAAAGCACCATACACTCACTCATAGATTGAAATCGTTTCACTATTGTTTCAAAACATCAAAAGCTTTATTGGATGAAATTGGGGGATAAGAACAATTGATATTTTCATCAAGCAGCTAGGGTAAGGGAGGTAAGGAATGCTATTCGTGAAATTCAAAGGCTTGATGGTATGATGGTTTCGCAAGAAGATATTAGGCAAGAGGCTGAAAGTTTTTTCAAAACGTTTTTGGGTCATAGAGTGGACGATTATGTTGAGAAAACAGTGGAAGAAGTAAAAGAGTTGATGGATTATGAATGTGGTGACTTAGAAGCAGAGCGTTTGACGAGAGGTGTAACTGAACAAGAGATAAAGGAAGTATTGTTTGCAATGCCATGTAACAAGGCTCCGGGGCCTAATGAATACATTGTAGAAATTTTAGAGACACATGGCTAGTGGTGAAGAAGGACTTTGTGGTTGCAGTTCAATCGTTTTTTGAGAAGGGGTTTCTTCCTAAAGGTATTAATTCCACTATTTTAGCAATGAAACCGAAGAAAACAGAGGTGATGGAAATGAAAGATTACAGGCCAATCTCTTGCTGTAATGTTATTTACAAAGTCATATCGAAGATTATGGCAAATCGTTTAAAGGTGGTATTGCCATTTTTTATTGCACAAACCAATCAGCTTTTTTTATGGATCGCTTACTTATGGAAAATGTGTTGATGGCATCAGAGTTGATTAAGAACTACCATAAGGATTCAGTCTCACCAAGGAGTGCGGTTAAGATTGATATTTCAAAGATTCGGTTCAATGGCCTTTTCTGCAAACCACGTTAACTGATTTGAATTTTCCTTAGAAGTTATTCATTGGATAATGTTATGTGTTACAAAGGCTTCTTTTTCAGTTCAAGTTAAGGGAGAATTTATGGGTTACTTCCAGAGTGAGCAAAGATTACGTCAAGGTTGTTCTTTATCACCATATTTGTTTATGATAAGTATGAATGTGTTGTCGAAAATGCTTGATAAAGTGGCCAGGGAAAAGATTGTGGGATATCATCCATATTGCCAAAATATTAAGCTTACGCATTTGTGTTTTGCTGATGATCTTTTGGTGGTTAAGAATAGAAATAAGAGATCTATTGAAGGTATTATTGGTATTTTCAAAATTTTACAAGTTTTCAGGGCTGAATATAAGCTTGGAGAAGTCCACTTTATTTATGACTGGTGTTTCGGGGGGGAGCTGAGGAGACCATACTAGATCAATTCTTGTTTGATTCAGGTACATTACCAGTGAGGTATTTGGGGTTACCAATGTTGACTAGAAGGATGAGAGTTGAAGACTATAATCCGCTATTAGAGAAGATTCGAGGAAAAACTGAATGCTGGACAGCAAGATTCTTGTCTTTTGCGGGAAGATTACAGCTGATAAGCTCGGTGATTTATAGTTTGACAAATTTTTGGATGTCCTCTTTTAGATTTCCAAAGGCGTGCATCGCTGAAATTGTCAAATTATGCTCAGCTTTCCTATGGTCTGGTCCACAGCTTAATACTAAGAAGACGAAGATATCATCGACAGAATTTTGTAAACCTAAGGAGAAATGAGGACCATAGGGGAAACAAATAAGGTATGTTGTTTAAAACTGATTTGGAGAATTGTTTCAGCACAGTCCTCACTCTGGGTAAATTGGATTCGAATGTTTTTGATTCGTGAAGGGTCTTTTTGGACAGTGAGTGAATCATCTTCTTTGGGATCATGGATGTGGTGGTAACTGTTGAAATACAGAGAGTTGGCGAAACCTTTCGTTAAAATGGATTATCAACTCTCTTCTGGTATAATCATTGGTCTTCTATGGGTAGGCTTATTGATATAACAAGAGAAAAAGGTTTCACTGATTTTGGTATACAGCAATCTACGGTAAAGATGGTGGTGCTCAGAAACCATAGAAGGAAGCATCATCGCCTTGATATTTTGAATGAAGATGAGGATCTTATTGAATCTTGACCATCTTTACCGTATCAGATAACAATGAGAAAATCTGGACCATGACTCAAGAGAGATCCTTTATACAAAACAACAAATATTCAAATTCATGGAGAGATCTCTAAGAGTTGGAGTCCGCATTCTTCTATCTTCCAACTTTTATCTTTATGGTTGACCTTGAACTCAAAGATAAGCTCGCTGGAAGTCACATCCTCTTCGACTTCAAATATGTACAGATGCTCTGTTAAAAGTGGATATAGAAACTTCTCGCTGTTTCTACAACTAACATAGAAACCGTCATTCCCGTTCTTATCATCACCTTTACTAACATCAAAACGCAAGCCTTAAATCTCATGGATGTACGAAGAGGCTTCTCACTCAACTTGATTGTCAAGGAACCTCCATTAATTGGGCAACTCACGAGTCACGATCTCTCCTCCTCTCAAACTCACCTTAACAAAAAAAACCTAGAACTAAAAAGGGATCGACTCTAGCAAATCAAGCTTTGTTTGTTAAGTCATATGTTTGTTTGTTTGTTTGTTAAATCAAGCTTCTTCTTCTTCTCACTCTCATCCGTATTCTTGGAGTTATCGGAAATTTTCATATGTGAGTAATTGAAGTCTCTTTTTTAAGAAAGATATTACCAGTCATGTTGATTCCAAGCTCACGGTACATAGCTTCGTTGCGTTTTATCTTTTCCTCTTTAACTATTGATCAAGTGGTTTTTTTCTCAAATCTGTATTTTGTTTTCTATAGGAATTGAACGAATCAAGAGCCGAGTTGCTTAACAGGATCCAGAATCTGACAATTTTAGGAATTTGTCAATTTCGTCACAAATATTCATGTATCGCTGTTTTAACTTTTAATGACTATTGAAGTAGCGGGCCAAGTACCAATACTTGTTATGGTTTTAATACAAACGGGTAACAAATAGCGGACCAAGTAACCCGCAAGTATTGAAATTTGGACAAGTACTTGAAAAATGGGTACTTGCAATTTCAAGTACCAAGTACGGGTAAAAAAAAATACCCGTCCGAAACAAGGCAAGTATCAAGTATATCAAAAAATCCAGGTACCCGGCCCGTGTCCAGGCCTACGTGTCTGGATGATGAGTTCTCTCGCTTCTTGATTCAGTTTGAAGCACTTAGGAAAGTGATACAAGCTTTCTGCATCCCTTGAGCTCGAGAAAACTGAGACGAGAGAACCTCTTGACCCATGGAGGAACCTTCTTGTATTTCTGTATCGATAAAGTGCAGATTTGTGATGATGTCAAAAGGAAGAGGAAACTCATTGAGATTCAATTTCTGAAGATTTGTGGCAGTTGAGAGCTCAGGAAACTCCTTCAAGTTTAGAGACCGACTCAAATCCATCCACTTGAGATTTCGAAGCGGCTGTACAACACATAAGAAGCATTGATTAGTGGTAGTCTCTCAATAAATTTCTCAAATGAGAGACTCTTGTTATTGGGGTTCTCATGAGTTTGTAGAGACTCATAATATTATATTATCATTTCTTCTTTTTATAATATTTGAGAGACTTAGTGAGAGAGTACTACTAATCATGCTCTAAGAAAAACTACTCACAAGAAAATGAAAACAAACTGTCATGCAACTAGTAATTAATTATGACAAAATGTAGATTTTTTAATTAAGTAATTTCAATTCAAAGACAAATATATCAAAATTACTTACTTTAACTCCGTCACACAACTTCTCAAGCTTACTGTTACACGTTTTTAGTTGGAACCGGAACTCCGAGTTGAAATTAGAAGGAAAAAATGCCATCGAAAAATGATTCCATTCTAGAAATTTAAGTTTTTGAGATAGATAGTTTAGACCATACGGTAGATGTAATGTAGAATGTGCCCCATCGAATATTACTCATGCCTTCAAAGGCTCTCTCACTTATATGTAACTTTTCCTTGATCCCGCTAGAGTTGAAATTTATGCCTCTTATACTTCTACTACCCTGAAAAAGGGAACAAACATAAGAAGAGATGGTTAGTAATCAAATCAACTAGATTTTTAGGATAAAAGGTCAAAACTTACTCTTGCATCAACCAAAAATTGGCACTGTCTAGGCTCACGAAGAAACTGTTTACGAACAATATCTTTACCTAGTTGGACTAGCAGATTATGCATATTTATCCATCCCTCTTCTATAGATATGAGAGATTTCTCAGCTAATACATTAAGCCCTTGCCTCACATCCAAAAACCTCTCTGCAAGATGCGTTTCAATTCTCTTAATCTCTGCAATGTTAAAAAGGCAGGCTATATGAAGAAACAAATTTTTATCTTCGTCATCTAAGCATCATAGCTAAACTTCAAAATGCTTCGAATGTCGGCATCAAGGCTAGTCCTTAGCCTTGGTAGTGCCTTTGTCCACTCCTGCTTAGACATTCCCCGGAAATAAGAGCCCATAACCCTTAGACCCAAAGGCAGTTTACCAGCAAGTTTTGTAACTTCCCGAGCAAGTTCTTCAAAACCATCTTTAGGGGATTTTTGACCAAAAGCATACATGCACAAGATTTGAAGAGCCTCATGAGTTGGTGGAAAATCCACCTTGTAAATATGGTGGATCCCATGTGCCCTAAAAAGCTTTTGATCTTGTGTTGCGATGATAATCCGACTCCAAGGACCAAACCACCAAGTTTCTTTCGCCATGGCATCTAGTTGCATTAACCTATTCACACCATCAAGAACAACAAGAACTTTCTTGTCTTTTAGCCTATCTTGGACAACTTCTAAATGAGAAATCTTGATATCATTCTGGTTGGTTTTTTGAGACATAAACTGCTGTTGTAAGTGCAACTTTGCACTATAGTCATGAGAACAAGGTCTTGTATGTTTTGCTTCGATAGATTCCATAAAGACACTCAACTGAAAGTTGTTGGAGAGTTTTTTGAATGCAACTCTGGCGATGGTGGTCTTCCCGATCCCAGAAGGACCCCAAATCCCAATCATCCTCACTTCATCAGAGTCTACTTTTGCTAAAGCTTGTCTCCATCTCCCAGTGTCCTCCTTTGTTTTACGGGCACAAGTTTTTCTGAAGGCTTGCCCAAAATCTCCTGTCAGCTTCTTTACATCAGATGGATCCACTCTATAGAAAACAACCATCACTGTTTGACCCCATTCTTCCCTACTTTTCATAATCGTAGTTCTTAGAGAGCAAAATAATTGCGATCTTGGATCCTCTAACCACTCGAATGAGTTCAGGACCGATGAATTCTCCTCTCTTGATCTCGTTATCAATGAATGGAGTGATTCCTTTTCTTTGAAACTCCATCAGAATATGACTGAGAAAGACTCTACGGACATCTTCCCCTCGGAAGCTAGGAAAGACATGGTGTGTCCAAATACGACACAAGATGGAGGAGATGAAAAAGATGAAGAAGATTGAGGTGATGGTGAAGATGAAGATGAAAAATTCTGGTTTTTGTTATCTTTTATTTGATGAAATCTGAGTTTTCTAATAAGTGTGAAGAAGAAGCATATTGCCGCAGCAATAGTGGTAAGGAAAAATGAAGAAACCATTTTTTGTTAATATGATTAAAGAGAGGATTAAATTAACAGAGAGATCAATGCTATGCAACTAATTGGGTTGTAACCTCTACCTAGCGCTTATAACCCGGGGTCTATATGCGATTTTAGGCGGTTTAAACGGTTTTAAAATAAAATATATATATATATATATATATATATATTAATAAAATATAATATAATATAGTGAAATTGTATAATAGAATAACTTAAATTTTCTAATTAAATAAAAATTTAAGCTTGAATTTAAAATTCATCGTTTTCTTTTGAAGATAATGAGTCATAATTTAATTTATTTTAGAAAAACAATAAAAAAAAGACTTAAAATCACAATTTAAATTTTTAAATTTTATATACAAAGTTTCTTTGTGATTTTAAGTTTTAATATAAAAAAATATTTTTTAAAAAATTTAAAAACATTTGAGAAAGACCGCTTTATAGAACATTGATGCTATCTAGAGGAAGAATGTAATACCCCTATCCGTAAAATAGCTGCCCTAGCTAGGGTGTTAACCGGTAGACCTCAAAAATTTTC
>VBRH01000928.1:9732-26069 GCA_014578085.1 Cardamine resedifolia | reverse complement strand
AGCACGGACAATTAGATATATATATATATATATATATATATATATATATATATTGTCAATCATTTGTATTACTTAAAATAATTTTTTAAGGTTTTGCAAACGGTTTGTCATAAGTTCACCCTGACTATTAAATAAAGTAATTAAAGTCCAGTTAACTTTCTATTAAGGATTAGGTTAAACGACACATGTTTAAACAAAACTAAATATGAAAATTACACATTACTGAAGATAGGAATTGAAAGAAATATTTTTTCCATATATAGACATGATGGGTAATTGATTTTCCCAAAAGGGAAGAAGTTAAAATTATTCTCTCCTGAAGGGAAATAATCAAAACAAGAGGCATAGATCTACTCTGAGAGACTTACTTTCGTATGAGCTAACTCTCATACACAAATATGGATCTGAAGGAGGGATGAAGATAGATTATTTGCTTAAGATTGAAGATGATGGTGAATGGGAATCCGAAGACAAAAAGAAAGGAAATCGCAAAAACTAAATATCTTCAGAAATATAACTCAAGATAAGAATAAAAATCAAGATATGGTGACGGACTAAGCTTGAGGATGTTGTCGGAAAACGCCAATGATGAAGGACTTCACCGATTGAAGGTGCGAGAGGGAAAATATATTTGGTTGAAAACCGAGATAAGATCTGAACCATTGAAGAAATATAGATTCGGAGACAGGAGGAAGGCGGTGGGGTTCTTCTAGAGATTGAAGATGAGGGTAGATGGGAATCCAAAGATGAAAAAAAAAAAGCATCAAAATAGAAAATGAGCTAAAACTAAATTATCGAGAGATGGTGAGCGGAGGGTTGAGTTAGAGGATGTTGTCGGAAAATATTAGGAGACAATAAATGGTGAAAGACTTCGACGAGTGAATGTGCGAGAGGTAAATATTCAGTTGGAAATCAGTATAATATTTGAACCATAGGAGAGTAGAGGGACAATGGAGATCCTGCCAGAAGAATATCACGCTAGATATGGATGAGAACATAATCGTCAGTCACCGGATCCATTTTTCCATATCTCACACGGTGATAGAAAAATAAACGATAATATGAAACTAAAATCTATTGAATGTGATCTAAATTTTAATATGTTAATAATGAAATTTTAATAGAGAAATTTAAATTAAATTATTCATTAAAAATAAACTTAAGTAAATAATTTCTTTTCTAACTAAATATGTTTTATTCTTCTTTTCAACTAAAATTTTAAGATATAGTATATATCATTACCAACAAATTTTTAATTCAATATTTCTGGTTAAATATAATTTATTTTAAAATTTGAAAACTTGTTCATCGGACGGGTCCTAACCAAGTATATATATAAAGCTTTATTATAAAACTATTTAAAATGCCTAAAATCATCTAGACCATGACTAGGGGTGGACAAAACCCCAAAATCCAAAAATGGAACCAAAACCGAAACAAAAAATCTGGCTCCGAAACTGAACCGAATAGTCATAAAATCCGAACGGATTCTTAATGTTTCTATCCGAATTATGCAAACCAAACCAAAAACTAAAAACTGTATTCGAAAACCCAAAATAAAATTATATATCTAAATATTAATTATATTTAGTTATAATTTGAAAATAAGAACAATTATAACTTACCATATGTAAAGAAATACGATAAAATTTAAATTCAATCTTATATTTTTATTTAGTTTTTAAATTATTCTATTATATAATTTCATCATGTTATATTCTCTTTTGTATATTTAGGGGTGGGCAAACGGAAATTCGAGATAAGATTTTATGGAAACGGGAATGGGACGGGAATTCGGAAATAACAAAAGATATCCCAAATAAAATTTAGGATGGAAACGTATTGGTACCGGATCTCGCACGAGAATCCAGTGGTTTGGGAATATTGCCACGTGGCGGACATATGAAAGTCATTGTATGCGGGTTAGTGAAGACAAGTCAGAACAAGAGAAAATAAGGAATCGAGCTCCACAAAAGCTCGGAGGACGAAGTGACGCCCAACTCGAGGGAGGAGGTAAAGAATTCAAAAAGAGCTCGAGGACGGCATAATAAGCTCAACAAAAGTCCGGTTCGACTCAAAAATCAAGACGTTACGACAATTGAATGCAAGATCAAAACGAACGCATTTAAGGAGAATCATTGAGTTAATACCAGCATTTAAATCTTAGCCCTGGATAAATATAGTAGAGGAGCGCCTCGGAAAGGGGGATCAATTTTTCTTAATTTTGTAAAATCATACTAAAATAATAAACAGTTTTTCTCTCGATTATTAAGAAAGAAATTTTTTTAGCAAATTATTATCTAAATTTAGGGTGTTGGATCCAGTATCCACAAAACGGGATGAAAAAGGAACGTGATGGGAGTGGGCGCGACGGGATGGAAACAGAAATTTCCAAAAAATAAACATGACAAACAAATAAACTATCAAAAATGTATTTGTTTAATATTAAAAAAAATTAAAATTCAAAAACAATCATTATAAAGTTTATAGTCATAAACCATCAAAATAAAAAAAATCAAAATAAAATCTACCAATGTAAAATTCTAATAAACCAAATAACTAATCTTCATATTCCCTCACATCATTCCTCGTTTACTTGTTTATCGAGTTCTATACATACAAAGTCAACAAGAATAGTAGCTAGCTAAAAAAAATACCTTTAAACATACAAAATATCAAAATATTTACATTAAAATAATAAAAATTATATTACGTTATTCAATATTTATAATTTTCTATTACTATATTTATAGGATATATAAAAATTATTATCTATAATATAAAATTTTTCCCAAATGGGATTTCACGAATTTTTGTTCCCGTCTCGTTCCCAAATAAGAATCAGAAACTTGTCCCATACGGAAATATATTCCGAAATGAGACAGAAATTTCCAACCGAGAATGGGACGTGACGAAACATGACGGAACGAGATGGGAATAATGCCCACCCCTATATATATAGCTTTATTATAAAAATATTTAAAATACCTAAAATCACTTAGACCATGACTAGGGGTGGATAAAAAACCCGAAATCCAAAAACGGAACCGGAACCGAACCAAATAGTCATAAAATCAGAACGGATTCTAAATTTTTTATGCGCATTATCCGAACCGAACCCGAACCAAACCAAAAATCAAAAAGTGTATCCGAAAATCCAAAATAAAATTATATATATATATATCTTAATTTTATTAAGTTATAATTTTATACTCAGAAATATAAAATAACAAAAATATTTGAAATAACCTAAATATCCAAAAAATCTTAGTTATATTTTTCAAAATTATGCAATGTTTTGCAAAATTTAACCAAGTTTTATGAAAATTGAACCAAATTATTATTTAAATTGAATAAATTTTAAGTTTTTTTCTCGAAAATCGATTTGAATCCGATCCGAATCTGACACCTATTCGAATCGAAACCGAACCGAATAGTCATAAACCCGAACGGATACTAAAGTCCCTTATCCAAATGATCCGAATCCAAAATCACCCAAACCGAATCCAATCCGAAATCTTAATGTCTAAACCTAACCATGACTAGGTATTTTAGACATTACACGGAAGGTCATCGCCCAATTATCGACTAACACTTTCTTGAACATTGGAAAATTTTACTCAATCTTTTTTTTTTAAGTCAAATTGTTTTGAAGAAACTCTACTTTTAGATTATATGGTTTAGAATAAGTTTCTGAATCATAGACCAAACCACTTTAGTTTACTTAGGAGGTGTTATTAAATGTTGTAAATCATATTATAAATACGAGGGCAATTTAACTTTTTGATCCGGTGCAGATTCTGTTAATTTGAGGAATTCTGATTAGTAGGGAATATACATCGGATAAGATGGGATGGACCTCCACAAAATTAAGCAAATTTACTGTCAAATCTAAATATTGGGCAGTCAACAACAATTGTATGCCATACAATGAACCTAAATCCAAAATACATAATTATCCTTTTCAGAGCATATTAATAAAATCAAATAAACAGAAGTATATTTTGTTGAATGTGATTTTTTTTTATAGTTTGACTGTTGACCATTGTTGTTAAGACATTTAATGTTGTTTTCCTATATTTTCTCTTCATTTCTATATGAACAAATATGTAAGTAAACATTATTTGACTAGTGCAAGGCAAAGGCCAAGAAATTGCTAGGGGTTAGTCATGCGGTGGGAGAGGACCTGGCGCCTAATCAAGGTGGTGGGGGAGGACCTGGCGCTTAATCGAGGCAGTGGGGGAGGACCTAGCGTCTAATCGAATAATCATAGATTATACGGGGATTAATCATGAATTTGTTTTAGGGTTATTTTAATGTTTTAAAAATATTAATCCATTATAATTAAATTTTTATATAATTTGTTTTCAAAATTGCTGTAAACATATGAAAACATATTTTTAAGACAAAATTTTATGAATTTTATTAAAATTTTAAACATAAGTTATTGTAGAGCATCACAAACTCCCAATCTAAATGTCTGAATAACAAAAAAAAAATGTTTTATACTTACAACCTAAAAATAATAGGGATATGCAAGATTAGGCGGAGAGTAATCGGATTAGACAGAGAGTAATCAGATTAGGCGGAGAGTAATCGGATAATTGATTTTTTCAAGGGATTAGTCATTAATCATGGCGGATAAGATGAACCTAGTGACAAGGCGGGAAGTAATCGGAGCTAGACGGAGATTTTTAGAACAAGGGTGCAAGATAAGACAATTATTAAATGAGAAGAAAAATATGCAAAAATATTGGGTAATATGCCACATCTCGTACAAAATAAATATTAGAATATCTTTTACATTTTTAAAAGTAATTTACTTTAAATGGTGAAAGGGTTATAGAAAAATATGTAAATAAGATCTAGTGTTTATTTGCCATTAATTGCATGAGATATTACGAACATGTAGTCAACAAATTTGAACTTTCTTTTCATTATCATCATGCTCCACGAAGAATCTCACTTTCATTATAAATTAAGTTAATAACTTTAACTCCCAGTTTCAATTTAACACAATTACAAGTTCTTAGATCTAATGGAAGAAACCTATTTCCTGATTTGATCTCTCTCCTTCTTCTTTTTCATTTCTCTTAAACTTTTGTTTAGTAAACGTCATACCAAGTTTAACCTACCACCAACTCCGGCTTGGTCACTGCCGTTGATCGGACACCTTCACCTTCTCAAGAACCCTCTCCACCGCACATTCCTCTCGTTCTGTCAATCCCTAGGCGACGCTCCGATCTACTGCCTCCGCCTCGGAAACCGTCTCACGTTTGTCGTCACCTCCTACATCATCGCTGAAGAATGTTTTACAAAAAACGACATTGTTTTGGCCAATAGGCCAGATCTAATCATCGGGAAACACGTTGAGTACAACTTCACCACCATGACCAGTGCGCCTTATGGTGACTATTGGCGAAACCTGCGCCGTATCGGCACCCTTGAGATCTTCTCTTCGCAAAAGCTCAACGACTTCTTATTCGTCCGTAAAGATGAGATCCGACACTTATTACTATGTCTCTCCAAAAACTCAAAACATGTATGTGAACTTCTTCTTATCAGAACTTTACATATTTTTAACCAGAAAATCTTATAATCTAGTAATGGTTTGTGGTAGTGTTGTTAATGTATCATTGCTACAGTGGTGGATTTAGAAATATTTTGATCAGAACCGGCTGAGATATCAGGGCCCATACAAAAAAATAACTTTTTTATTTTATATATTTAAAAAAATATAATTTTATTATATATAAAAAATTTCGAAACAAGTTAACAAATTGAAAAGTATATTTTATTTTTCTTTGATATATAAATTATCTACTAGTTTAGTTTACATTTTATATAATTTTTATATATATTATGTTATTGTCCCATTTTTAATTATCTATAATAACATATTTATTATTTTATTACAAAATTTTTAAAAAACTATAAAATAGTGGACCCACAAAATTTGGGGACATGCAAATGTTTCAAATCAATGCCCTCATCTCTGACCCCGGTCCAAATTTTTTAATTTTTCATTTTTAAAAAGGGTTATATTATGAATTGATGGGTCATGAGAAGGTTTAAACTTTAGACACATAGGAAATCTATAAAATATCCTATGGAGATGAGAAGTATATGAAAATAAATTTTTGAGAATTTATATAATTATATGTTTATGTGATTAATTATAAAATCAGGGGTTTGCGAAGGTGGAGATGAGACAAATGTTTCTGGATATGACTATCAATAACATTTTTAGAATGGTGGTCGGGAAAAGATTTTACGGTGAGGGAACAGAGCAAGACGACGATGCGAGTCAAGTGAAACAGCTTCTAGACGAGTTAGTGTCCATCGCCGGTACTGGGAATGCAGCCGATTATTTACCAATCTTTTGTTGGATCACAGATTTTGAGAAACGGGTCAAGAAGGTAACAATTCGGGTCGATGAGTTTCTTCAGAGTCTAGTTTATGAGAAACGTGCGGGTCAAGAAAAGGGTAACACTATGATGGATCACTTGCTTTCTCTCCAAGAAACTCAACCTGATTATTATACAGATGTCACTCTTAAAGGAATCTTAGTGGTAAGTATTGAGGAATCTATATACAATACATTTAAAACATTGATTAACTTTTATATGATGGCTGATAATATTGATTTTGATATTTATAGGTTATGATACTTGCCGGAACTGAAACAATGGCAGTGACATTAGAATGGGCGATGTTGAATTTGTTAAACCATCCAGAAATATTAAAGAAAGCAAAAACCGAAATCGATACGAAAATCGGTTTTGACCGGTTAATAGATGAACCGGATATAAAAAATCTCCCTTACCTCCAATGGATTGTGTCGGAGACAATACGTCTTATTCCACATATGTCTTCAGATGATTGTATGTTGGCAGGATACAACGTTCCACGTGGATCGATGTTATTGGTGAATGTATGGGCCATGCATAGAGACCCTTCTATATGGGAAGATCCGGAAATGTTTAAGCCTGAGAGGTTTGAAAATGGAAACGATAGTCAAAAGGTGTTGTCGTTTGAGACTGGACGACGATCTTGTCCTGGGTCTGGTCTAAGTCACCGGCTAGTGACTTTGGCTCTTGGATCGATGGTTTAGTGTTTTGAATGGGAGAGAGTTGGAGAAGAATATGTTGACACTAGAGAAACAGATTTGGCTCTTTTGTGTCCTGCGACTCCTTTGGTAGCCATGTGTAAGGCTGGTTCTATTGTCCATAAGATTCTCGATGCTAATTGTAGTTGAAATGTTGCTCTCCTTTCTTTGTGATGTTTTTAATGTACGGAAATAACAAATGGTCTTGTTTTATTCCGATATCATAAATTATTTCTTCTTATGATTTGTTTTTTCTTTTCTTTTTTGGAAATTTCAAATTCATTATTCAACAAAAAAAGGTTATTTACATGTGGGAAAAACGAAAAAGATATAAAGATTGGAAAAGCTGGGATAAAAGAATAAATCGATCAAACTGGACATTGTTTCTATCGCAAACCATCTCCGAAGGAGTTCCTCAAATCTGTGTGGGTCTTTGTTCTGCAAAGAAGTAAACATATTCGAATGATTTTGTCTATTGTACGTGTTAAGTTCTGAAGAATAAAATTGTCCAAGTCTTATGTTAAGTCCGAGTCATATGCGTTTGTTTTGAAGCAGTTAGATTTTGAATAAGTCTTCCTTGTTTGTAGGAAGCACGTGAGTCGTGGTTTTGTCTTAGGAATCTATTACTTTGTTCTTCTATTTAATCAAGTCGAGTCTGTAATGTTTCAGTGCCACTTTCAATAGAACAATTCAGCTCATATTTGGTATTGGTACAGAACAAGTGGTATCAGAGCTTGTAATCCAACCTGTTACAAGTTAGAGCGTGAGAGAAAGAGAGAAACAGAGTGTAGTGGGTGATAAAAATTCATTGTTAAGCATTCCGAGATTTGATGGTGACTATGAGCATTGGGCAATGCTCATGGAGAATTTGTTGCGGTCGAAAGAGTGGTGGGATCTCATTGAGACGGGTGTCTCACAGCTGGAGAGAGACGTGATCTTAACCAAACCTCAACGAACAGAGCTTGCAGAGATGAAGCTCAAGGATCTTAAGGTAAAAAACTATCTCTTTGTATCAATTGATAAGACGATATTGAAGACGATTGCAAAAAAGGATAGTTCGAAGGATATTTGGGATTCCATGAGGACAAAATACCAAGGAACTAATAGAGTTCAAAGCGCACAATTGCAGCGGCTGCGAAGGAATTTTGAGGTGCTTGAGATGAAAGAGGGAGATACAATTACAGAGTATTTTTCCAGAGTCATGGTAGTGGCAAATGATATGAGGAATCTTGGAGAAGAGATGCCAAATGCTAAAGTAGTCGAAAAAATTCTTCGAACACTGGTGGAGAAATTCACGTATGTGGTGTGTGCTATCGAGGAATCAAATGATATCAAGGATATGACTGTTGATGGTCTGCAAAGCTCCCTGCTGGTACATGAGCAAAATCTAAGCAAACATGCTGGAGAAGAGCATGCGCTAAAATTGAAGGAGGAAGAGGACGTGGCGGTTATTTCCAAACACGAGGGAGAGGTGGATATCGAGGAGGAAGAGCAGGACGAGGCAAAGGAAATACAAGCTTCAACAAGGATGAAGTAGAGTGTTTCAAGTGTCATA
This sequence comes from Cardamine resedifolia, assembly GCA_014578085.1. Taxonomy (NCBI): domain Eukaryota; kingdom Viridiplantae; phylum Streptophyta; class Magnoliopsida; order Brassicales; family Brassicaceae; genus Cardamine; species Cardamine resedifolia. The sequence continues at coordinate 17,406 of VBRH01000928.1, read as the reverse complement.
GGCTGGGACACTTTAAAAACGAATGTCCTAGCTGGGAGAAGACAACTAACTACGTTGAATTGGAGGAAGATGTGTTGCTAATGGCACAAATTAATCTCACAAAGGTTGAAGACGAATATGTATGGTACTTGGATTCGGGTTGCAGCAATCATATGTGCGGTACGAAGGAGTGGTTCATTGATTTCGACAACTCGTTTCGACAACATGTTAAGCTTGGTGATGATAGAAGAATGATGGTAGAAGGAAAGGATGATCTAAGGCTGGAGATTAATGGCATTATTCAGGTGATTTCCTCTGTCTATTTTGTGCCAGGTCTGAAGAACAATTTGCTCAGTGTTGGACAACTGCAACAAAAAGGGTTAAGAATCATCATAGAAGATGATTTGTGTGAGATCTGGCATAAGCAACAAAGGAGGCTGATTATGCATTCAACAATGTCCACAAACAAGATGTTTGTGATTCTTGCTATAGTAAAAGGACCTAAAAGAGAGTTGGAGGCAAATTTTATGGAGAATTCAACGGAGAAAGAAGAAGAAATATGGCATAAAAGTTTTGTGCATCTAAATCAAAACAGCCTGAAGACTCTAGCTGAGAAAGAGATGGTGGAGGGACTACCAAAAATTTACATTGATAGTGTTGTATGTGAGGTATGTATGAAGGGCAAACAAAATCGAGCAAATATTCCGAAACAGAGCACGTGGAGAGCGAGTCGTGGACTAGAGCTAGTGCATAGTGATATTTGTGGCCCAATTTCACCTATATCGGAGAGTGGAAAGAGGTACATGATCAATTTCATTGACGATTACAGTCGAAAGTGCTGGTCCTTCTTTCTTTCAAAGAAATCAGAGGCATTAAAAACATTTAAAGAGTTTAAGGCGGCTGCAGAAAGAGAACTTGGTGAAGCCTTTGTGTGCTTAAGAACTGATCGTGGTGGAGAGTTTAATTCCAAGGCGTTTCAGGATTTTTGCACCGAGAATGGAATCAAAAGATAGCTCATAGCGGCATACACTCCTCAGCAAAATGGTGTGGCTGAGAGGAAAAACAGAAGTGTTATGAACATGGTGAGATGTATGCTGTTTGGAATGAATGTGCCTCTACGTTTCTGGACAGAAGCGGCCCAGTATGCTGTTCACATCCTAAACAGGAGTCCAACGATGGTCTTAGGAGATGTGACACCTGCAGAAAAATGGAGCAAACATAAACCCACAGTGGAACATCTTCGGATCTTTGGTTGTGTTGCATTTGCCTTGGTTCCATATGAAAGAAGAATTAAACTGGATGAGAAAAGCATCAAATGTGTGATGTTCGGAGTAAGCAAGGAGTCGAAGGCGTATCGCCTATATGATCCAGAGACAAGAAGAATCTTAATTAGTAGAGACGTAATGTTCGATGAAAGGAAGTCTTGGAACTAGGAGGAAAAGGTAGAAGACCCAAAAAATTTCTGTGACACAAGTGAAGAAGCGCAGCCAAATACTCAGGAAGAAGTACAAGAGAATCTGAATGATGCTACAAATGAAGGAGAAAATGTCGATGTTCGTGAAGAGGTTACTGGTGTTCAAACAGAGATAACAAGGTATGTTGTCATACCGTGAGTCTTACAAATTGCAAGGTATAACGTCGACCGTGAGTGTTACAAATTCTGAAATGAATTCAAGTAACAGTGGAGCTGGGAGGAAATTGCAAAAGCCTGTATGGATGAAAGATTACGTGTGTGAAGGTATGAGAGTAGTTATAGAAGAGGATGGAGAAGAATTAATTGCAATGTTTGTTGCTGGAGACGATCCAGAAAAATTGCCATCATGCATGACAAATGGAGGAAAGCAATGGAGGCTGAGATCAATTCCATAGAGGAGAATAATACTTGGGAATTGGTTGAATTACCTCTGGGAATCAAAGCAGTAGGAGTAAAGTAGGTATACAAAACCAAGTTCAATGAAAAAGGAGAAGTTGACAAGTTCAAAGCGAGGTTAGTTGCCAAGGGTTTTCATCAAACACATGGAGTAGACTTTCATGAGGTTTTTGCTCCGGTTGCAAGGTGGGACACGATTAGATTAATTTTTGCTTTAGCGGTACAGAGGGGATGGCTTGTGTTTCAACTTGACGTGAAGAGTGCCTTCTTACACGGAGAGCTTAATGAAGATGTATATGTGGAGCAGCCCAAAGGTTTTAAATCTGGAGAAGACATGGAGAAGGTATACAAGCTAAAAAGGCTTTGTATGGCTTAAGACAAGCTCCATGGGCTTGGTACAACAGGATTGAGAGCCACTTTGTGAGAGAAGGATTCAAAAAATGTTACTGCGAGCACACACTGTTTGTGAAAACAAAGGGAGAAAACGTTTTACTCATAAGTCTTTATGTAAATGATCTTATCTACACGAGTAATTCAGAGTTGATGTTGGTGGAGTTTAAAACATCTATGATGGAAGAATTCTCAATGACGGATCTCGAAAAGATGAAATATTTCCTAGGGGTGGAAATGGTTCAGGATGAGCAAGGAATCTTCATATGTCAAAAGAAGTATGCAATGGATACTTTGAAGAAGTTTGGTATGGAAAGCTGTAATCCGGTAAAAAATCATATTGTTCCAGGGAATAAGCTGACCAAAGAAGGAGCAGGACCATTGGTCGATTCAACTGAATTCAAGCAGCTTGTGGGAAGCCTCAGGTACTTGACAACAACTCGACCTGATCTAATTTATTCAATTAATTTGGTGAGTAGATATATGGAAAGTCCGACGAAACAACACATGCTGGCTGCAAAAAGAATTTTGAGGTATGTGCAAGGAACAGTCGGATTTGGAATTCAGTATAAGTGTGGTGGAGATGAAAAATTGGTGGGCTATGTGGACAGTGATTATGCAGGAGATGAAGATGATAGGAAGAGTACTTCAGGGTACACATTCATGTTAGGAGAAGGAGCTGTGTCTTGGGCTTCAAAGAAACAGCTCATTGTCACACTGTCTACTACCGAAGCGGAGTTTGTTGTTGCAGCAAATGGAGCTTGTCAAGCAGTGTGGTTAAGAAACGTTCTTGCTGAGATTGGGTCAGACCAAGAAAACGGAACGGTTCTGTTTTGTGATAACAGTTCAACAATTAAGCTGTCCAAAAATCCAGTTCTCCATGGAAGAAGTAAACACATTCACGTGAGGTATCATTTTCTTTGAGAGCTTTTGAATGATGGTGTGATTGATCTGGAGTATTGTTCAACACATGAGCAGTTTTAAGACATGATGACTAAACCGGTGAAGCTGGAAGTGTTCGAGAAACTAAGAAGAAATCTGGGAATTGGGTTGAAAGAAGAGTAAACTGGAAGCAGGGAGATTCCAGTTTAGGGGAGGAATTGAAGAATAAAATTGTCCAAGTCTTATGTTAAGTCCGAGTCATATGCGTTTGTTTTGAAGCAGTTAGATTTTGAATAAGTCTTCCTTGTTTGTAGGAAGCACGTGAGTCGTGGTTTTGTCTTAGGAATCTGTTACTTTGTTCTTCTATTTAATCAAGTCGAGTCTGTAATGTTTCACTGCCACTTTCAATAGAACAATTCAGCTCATATTTGGTATTGGTACAGAACAAGTTCTCTGTACTCATCCAACTTTTATTGTGATGTCGAAACTTTCTTGAGAAATTCCCTAGAATAGCATCACATTAAGTTTTTTGGTCACAAATAGCACAATTTTTCATTTTGGACAAAAATAGCATTTTTATAAAGATAAATAGTTTAATTTTTTGGTTTGGGTTAAGTATTTTAGGATTTAGGGTATAGTTTTTAAGGGTATGAAGTAAGATTTAAGGTTTAAGGCTTAGGGTTTAGCATTTAGGGCTTAGGGCTTAGGGTTTAAGGTTTAGGGTTTATGACTTGGGGTTTAGGGTTTAGGGTTTATGGCTTCAGGTTTAGAGCTTAGGGTTTAGGGTTTAGGGTTTAGGTTTAGGTTTTATGGTTTAGGGTTTATGGCTTAGGGTTTAGAGCTTAAGATTTAGGGTTTAGGGCTTAAGGTTAAGGGTTTAGGGGTTAGGGCTTAGAGTTTAGGGTTTAGAGCTTAGAGTTTAGGGGATTTGTACTTATATAAGAGAATTACCCATTAATAAAAATGCTATTTTTGTCCTAAATAAAAATTAGTGCTATTTTCGGAACAAAAACTTTATTTTGTGCTATTTAAGAGAATTGCCCAAGTTTCTTTCACTCCATAAATAATAAGTTTTTATTATTCTTATGATTTGGTAGACAATAAAGTCGATCATGGAAAAAAAAAATCGGGTTGGCATTGGCCTTACTGAGGTATGATCGTAAATTTGGTTCTTCTAAATATCAATTAAATCTACATAAGCTCATGATTTATGTTACTAGAATGTGGAATTTTTTTTAAATTAGTAAATTTTTTTTTTGATAACGAGGAGTGATCCGAGCTTTTAACAACGACTAATCCCTAAGATGAATATAGCCGTCGAGTAGTGCACTCACCGGGTTTTCTAATGGGTCTAAAGCATGACACAATTTCGACTGGTCAAATGGAGTGATTTAGATAATTTCGCGTTTGAGGGAAATCAATCTCTGGTCTAGACTAAAATAGTGTCTCTTTCTCAAGTGGATACCACTAAAACACCACCACTTGGTCTAGTGAAAATGAGTCATTAAAGCTTTAGCAATACACCTAATGGGGGAAAGTTGTCGGGAAAAAAAATCTTATAGCAATTTCACCTAAAACAAGTTAAGGCCGGCCACTCCTCGTTCTTAAATACAAATAATGTTAAGTGTTGAGGAGTAGCCAACTTATGTGACTTTTCACAAGATAAGCACATTGGTGTTACACGGTTTAGACATTAGAAAGTTGTTTTTTTTTTTCTTTCAGATTTGTAGTAATGAATATATTTATAGTGAATAAGAAAACACAAGTTTGAGGTTTCATTTCAAACACACTTAATTTTTTACAATTTCGAGGTTTCATATAAAACTTAGAGATACTTGCTCTATGACCTACTTCCCATCTTTTCATGTCTTGAAAACTCACTTTCTGCTCCAAGTATACATTTTCACTATGACAACAAATTAATACAATTTTATCCCTCAACCAACTCCCTCTTAGTTACTTTCTAACTCTTCATAATTAGCTTCTTTTTCATATTTTCTCTCCTATTCATATTATTCTTTTGTGTATATTTTTGATTTAATGTTTTACAAATCAAATTTAGATTTATTTTCTCCTACTTGAGTTAGAAAAAAATTAGAATCACTTATGAATTCTATAGATATCTTATATCATTCTCGCGCGCCATCCATATTTTTCTGACCATTTGATCGTTGTTATATAGACACACATATCCAATAATCACAATCTATTATGTTAAATTATATGATTTTGGAAATTTAATAATTAAATAATAAGAATTATTATGCATGTATACTTATACTCGAATAAAAAATTAATAATCTTGATCTATTTTTAAGTTCTATTAATGTAATATAACACTTATTATATTAACAAACCGAATAGTGAATAATCTGAATAATGAGAACAATGTGGTCATCCATTAAATATTAATGACTATCATAAGAAAAAAAAAAGAGGAAGAAGAGAACAATGGTTAGCTATTTTCTATAAATTTTAATTCCCTAAAAATTACTATCCAAGATAATATACTATTTTTAATAATATTACTAATGTATAGTCATGTATATGTACATATGTATTTTAATCTCTCTTTTTTCGTTTAGTCCCCTTCAACTAATTGGTCATGTATAAGTGTGTATGCCAACAAAAACAAAAACAAAAACAAAACTGTGCCGACACTATGTGAAATTATTCAACTACGGGGCTATATAGTATTATACCATAGAGATTAGAAACTCAAATTGGTAAAATGTAACTTTATATGTTTTTATTGTCAAAAATAAAATAAAATTAGATGCTTGTTAATTCAGAGAAGAAAAACAACGACTTAACGAGAGAGGTTGATTAATTTATGCCTTTGGGCTTTGAATTTGTTCTTGATGTAACATAACACTTGTTACATTAACAAACTGAATAGTGAATAATGTGAATAATGAGAACGTATCAACTCTGGTATATTTATTCTACCGATATCACCAACCTCCAAATCGGCTAGTTTTTGGATAACAAACGGGAATATTGAATAATGACAATAATGAGAATAATATGATAGTCCATGATCAACACCGATATATTTTTATGTGTTTTGTTGCCCATGTGGTTATGTCCATTGGGACTTTTCTTGATCTTGTGTCCATATTTTTACTCTTATTAGTGGGAATTAATATGTATTTATGCTTATATTCGAATCAAAAATTAATAATCTTGATGTGCTTTTTATTTTATAATGAGTGATTTTGATATAACATCACACATGTTACATTGACATGATCATATCCTAAAACCTTAAATTCTAAACACTAAACCATAAACTATATACCGGCAAATTCAACCTTTTAAACCCTAAATCTTATACCAATATTTCCAACCTCGGCCAGTTTTTGAATAATCAAACAGAATAGTGAATAATAAAAAATATGGTTGTCCATGCTCAACTGAGATATATTTTAATGTGTTTTGTTGTCCATGTGGTCATGTCCATAGGGACTTTCCTTGGTCTTGTGTCCACATGTTAACTCTTATAATGAGAATTATTATGCAGTAGGCTTATATTCGAATAAAAATTTAATATTCTTGATGTGTTTTTTTTTTTTTTTCTAATGAGTGCCCTTGATGAAATATCACACTTGTTTAATTAACATGATATTATCCTAAAACCATAAACCATAAACACTATAATTCGTGTTTAATAGTCACGTGACCACACAATAATGTTTCACACAACAATGACCAAATGGTCAAAGAAAAATAGACGGTTCGCGTGAAATTGATATCGGATATCAGTATAATTCGTTTGTGATTCTATTCTTTTTAATCTCAAGGACGAGAAATTAAATCTAAATTTTGTTTGTAGAATATAAAACATATCCAAATGTAGAAGATGAAGAGGAGAAAAAATATGAGAAGAGGAAAATATGAGAATAGGAGAGAAAAAGAAGAATATGAGAGAGAAAATAAAACTTAATCTCATTTAATCTCATCCATTAGATTTAAAAATATTACTTTGAATCTAATTGTAAAAAATAGGAGAAAATGTACTTAAAATTTAGCTACAAAACATAACTAACCAAATAATGGGGGAGAGGGGTATAGTTTAGGGGTGTTTTAGATTTTGACTTAAAAAAAGTATAGGTAAAGCAAAAAGTGGAGTTTAATGAAAGAAAATTATGGAAAGTGGGTCAAAGTGGAAGACAGTCTAAAACTTACCCTACTGAAACATTTAAGAAAACAAAAAATTGATCAGAATACATGGCCCACGATTAAGACTAAAAAAATACATGGCCCATAAGGCCCGATATTATATTTTCATCCGAAAATCTCTTTACCGGGATTATCTCGCTCGCCGATGCTGTCGACGATAAACCCTAACCGCCATTATCTATTCATGACGTCATCATCATCATATCCTCAACACCAACTTGAAGTCCACTCTAAAAAATAAAAATTACAAATAAAAAAAAAGAGAAGAAAAGAGACACTCCTCCTTCCATGAAAAGCTGACTTTCTCCACCAATCAATGACCTCATCTCGCCGTCTTCTTCTTCCTCTCGGAGCATCACTCACTGTAAAAT
>VBRH01000927.1:18353-29955 GCA_014578085.1 Cardamine resedifolia | reverse complement strand
CCCCCCCCCCTCCGGTAAATCCTATGGAAAAAACCCGGGTGGGGAAAAAGAGTGCGCAACTTTTGGCATCTTCTTAGTGTCTTCACCCAAGCGTGATGGTGAAAACACTGTTGACTTGTTCCCAAGGGTTGGTCCAAGCCGTAGAGTTTTCGGTGCGGTGAATGGTGCGGTAGGCGGTTCTGTAGACGGTAGGTGCTTCTTCCGGATTGGTGAGTCCTCAATGCTCAGTCATCAATCCTTGTATAAAGTCGTTGAAAATCCTTCTAAGAGCCCTTCATTTCTTGCGATTGATGATCTTGGGTCCAAGTTTAGGTGCGGTTAGTCCCAATGGTCCATCGGCGGTCGAGGGTGCACAAGCGTCCTTGGTGTCTACTCTCGGGTGTCTATCATCCCCTCCCTCTTGTGAGGGTTTTGTCCTCAAAACTCATTCAATACATGGATTAAAAGGAAACAAGTCAGCATCATCACGAATGCAATAGTTATTAAATTTACCGGGATCAAATGGAAAGAGTAAGGCTTTAAGAGAAAAGGCGAGAACTTCCCCGGTTAAGCCAAACTCTCCCATCTTTGGCCTTGGGTAGTTAGGACTGATTAAGACCTTGGCTGATGCTCTGGGAGGGCGTGTAGTCTTCAACATATCAAGACTCCATAGCAAGGAATCGCGCTCCTGACGGCCGTGAGGTGAACTTTGGTTGGAACGACCGGTTGTTGACAAAATGGGGCCTCGGGTACCAACTCTTGAAACTACTATTCCTAGGCACGTTTTGCCTCGATCAAAGACTCTCCAATAAGTACTTTGCCAGAAAATCCTGAAGCTGGAGCTAAACCAACGCGTTGAATTCAATCTAGCCAGTCCCTCCCCTCGTTGTACATCTCCGCATGGCCTCCTTTGAGCATCTCTGGCATAAACTTGACCTGGGCTGGGTTTGCCTCGATCAAACACTTTCCCATAGGCACTTTGCCAGTGAATTCAGAAGCAGGAACTAAACAAACGCGCAAAATCCAAGCTGGCCAACATTTATACCCGTGGACCATCACCGTAAGGCATTCCACGGGCAACTCCGCAATAAGCTCGTTCAAAACTCGATTTTCCTTGATGAAAAGTTCCCTTATATGCACTTTATCGGTGAAAATTGAAGCTGGGGCTAAGTGCACATGTAGAACTCATACCGGACAGCCTCACGCGCCGGATGGCACTCCTCGGTCATCTTCAAAATAAGCTCGGTCATCACATGATCTGCTCCGAGCAATCTCTTCAAAATACCTAATTTCTTAGTAAATATCTAATATGTGGGAGTTTGCTCGAGTAGAAACTTCAAGGGATAGCTCCCTTGGCTTGGTGGATGCTCCGTGTAGGCTAGCTTCGTCATCGGGCGGTTTAGCGCGGGGTCTTATGTTTCCTCCAGAAACATTGGTCTTCTTAGGGTTGATTTGTTGAGGAATAATCAACCCTCAACGCTGCTCTTGATCAGGTCCCCAACTAGGCGCGGAAACTCTAAGGCGCTCGACGGAGATGGACGGTAAGCTTGGCTCACAACGAGACTTGCTTCTATCTCGTACCCGTGGTATGGATTTCCTAAACCGTGCTGGCAGCTCATGGTGATAACGGAGGAACATAACGCTTCCTTATAACATGCTTCAACACATCCCAAGATGGAACCAATCCTTTACACCTTCTTCTTCTTTCGGACATATCTTGATCCCACCAAAGGAGGGCTTGATCCATGAACTGAGATGTGGCATAAGCAACCTTCCTCGGCTCACTATACTCATAACGCTCAAAGATATCGTCCATATTCCTCTCCCAAGTGAGGTAAGTATCTGTGTCCTCTCTCCCGGCGAAGGTAATAAGCTTGGGAATCAGGACGTGAGGCCTTGGGGCTTCCTCAACATAACCCTCATCAAACGATCCCATGCTTCTTCATGATGACACTCTCCCAAGTGGAGGAGGATCAAACTCTTCCTCGGATAAGTCTTCCCGATATAACTGGTGATGAGGATGCGGCACGGGTGGTGGCTCGTGTAAGGTGACTTGGCACGGTAAAGTCTCAATCCAACCTAGCCTCTCCTCCAAGTGTTGGAGTTGGGCTTGGATACTAGCTAGGATTCCTCCAATGCTTGGTGATCCGGACGAAGCTTCCAACTTCCTTGTGTATTGACTTCCCGCGAAGGCATAGTAAGGACACAAGTCATCATGTTCGGAATCTTCATTTATAGACAACCACGATTGGACTTGTCTTGAAACTTGTGGAGTGGAGTGCCAAATATAGTCCGGTGTCTCATGCTCCGGCGCTCCTTGATCCGGTTCACTACCATATTCCTCTTCACTCTCAGCCCATGACTCTTCTTCAGAGGTACTCTCGTCGTAGTCAATACTCTCCCAAAAATCAGCTCCGGAACCCATGTTTGCCGAGTATCAGGTCGTCTGATTGATGGTCGCTGACCGTGTGGTACACGTATCGCTAGACGGACGGTATACGGGTCATTGATCAGTCAACGAACGGGTCGCTGATCGACTGCTGGACGTTGGGTATACGGACGCTGAGCGTGTAGTAGGCGTTAACCGATACGTGTGGCACACGAGTAACACACGATCGGCTGCACAATCAATAGACGTGCGGTAGAGAGCGATAGACGTGGTGTACCTTGCAACAAGGGAAAACAACGGGATTAAATATCGGATAAGGCAAAACACAAGACAAATATGCAATGTACAAATTTTAAGACTAAAAGAGAAAAATGTACGATTAAAAGAAAGGTACAAGGCAAAGCAAAAAGGAAAAACACAAAAACAAACATATGACAACTCACACAATTCTAAGAGAAGAAGACAAAAGACAATTAAAAAAAAAGGATGAGAGACAACACATAAAGCAAAAGCAAAACCAAAAACACAAAAGCACAAAAACAAGCAAGAACAATCTTGCACAATTTTAAGAGAAGAAGACAAAAATCTTTAAGAGATAAGACAAAACAGCATTCAAACAAAGAGACAGATCACAAAAGCTAAAGCAAGTCACTAGAGGCCAAAATGACAACTCACGCATGGACCACAAGATTCAAACGTGGCTATCCTAGACCACACGATGTGGTTTTGACCAAAAGGACAAGACTGACGCAGCTAACCCTCACCACACACGATTTTAAGAGATAAGACAAAAGATAGCCCATGCCATGGACCACAAAGAAAGAAACGCGGGTGGCCCTTTTGGGACCACACAAAACGCGTCAAAAGAAACTAGGACCACAAAGAGAAAGATATGGACTACCTAAGACCACACCAAAGTTAGGACCACACTAGGACGTGGCTAACCTATGACCAAACAACTACACAAAAAATACTATGACTCTAACAAAGATACGTGAAAATAAGCTAGGACCACAAGGAAAGAGAGATTTGGTAAGGCTAGGATCACACAATGATGTGGATATCCTAAGACCAATCAAAATCACAAGGGCTCTTCTTCCCCAATGCACCCTGACTCAAGAACACGAGCCTAACAGAGGCAAGACTCAGAAACTGGGACCTAAACACACGAACTCAACAAGACTCAAAGCAAAACACACAAACTGCACACAATGCAAGATGAACACAAGGAGAAACAAAGATGCAATATAATATTTTTGGGAATTTTAAAATTATGGATGCAACAGAAAAAAACCAGATCTAGCAACCTAAGAATAAATATGATAAAGACGGAATTTTAAAAATTACTAAATGCAGCAAACAAGAGCAAATTGATGAGATGCAAGGAAACAACAAGATATGATTTTTTTTATGGGTTTTCTTTGATGAAATGCAACGAAAATCAAAAGAGATGAATCTAACATACAACATAACACAAAAACATGATGATTATGATGCAAGATGAGGCGGAAGTGAAAAAGAGTGGAAAGATATGATGAACACACGAAAAACACGAAGAACACCAAATATACAATTTTTGGAAAACTTTTTATAAAAGATGCAAAGATCTATATGCAACTAAAACAAGCTATAACACAGCAACAATGGAAGGTCTTTCTGTTGAACTGAGTGATAATAGAGATTAAAACTCAACCCAACATAATCTTACTCCCCAAAGACACTAAAAGCTAGAAAAATGCTATTTTTTGGTTTTGAATTTTAAAAACTAGATGCGATTAGCTAAGATGCAAACTAACAAGATATGCATGAAAACAAGGTTTTCCTGGGTTTTTAAAAAATTGCTAAATGAGGCGGAGGTGAAGCAAGGTGGAAGATATGAAATAAAAGCTACAAATGCAAGGAAAAAAAGACTTTAAGATGCAAAGACTAAGATAGAACGAAATCTATCACGAAAACCAGGCTTTGCAGCTCTGATAACAGCTGAGACATTCCATGAATGAGGAATAAACAAGATAGGTGGTGGCTCACGGGAATATGATTCAACCGTGAGCAGACCTAAAAGATGGAGCGAGGCGGTCTAGAAGACCAAAGCGAATATGCTTCAAGCTAGATCTTCTCAAGAACAGGGGAAAGAGGATGGATCGAAGGTAACCACTCTACTTATGGACTAAGTAGAGATGAAGCGTTCCTCTCAGTTCTGAGCCCAGCTCAAAGAACAAGAAGAAGAAAGAAATCTCTAGAGCATTGCTCAATAGAGGATTTCAAGTGAGAAGTTAAGATTTTTAATTTCTAAAACGTCTAACCCTTTTACATTGATGAGAGAGCCTTTATATAGACTGAAAGAAGGTGCATACAAGGTGTAACCTAAGGGCTTTTAAGGTTTGTAGCCATTAGGCACAAGAAGACAAAAAACACTAAAAAGGAGAAAATTCAAAATAAAATAGAAGGAGGATGCTGGAGCCTTCCATATGATAGGATCAAGATAATTAGAGTTTTCTTGACTTGTAACCAAAGTCTCAAGTCTAGGAAAAATACCTAGATAATTTTGATGCACCAAAACGTCCTCGCCTCGTTAAAACCCTGTCCTAGAAAGACTATTTAATTTAAATCTCTATCATTTAAAGACACAAACAAAAATTTAGTTTACCAAACAAAAATACAATTATTGTGTATGATTGTGTTTTCAGAAAAATCTTGAAAGAAACGAATAAGGACACAAATTTAGGGGTGGACATAATTCCCGTCCCGTCCCATCCCGTTTCATTTCTTCTTATTTTCGGTTGGAAATTACCTTCCGGTTTCAGAATATATTTCCGTATGAGACAAACTTCTGATTCCCAATTAGAAATAAGAAGGAATGGGAACAGAAATTCTCGAAGTCCCATTCAAGACAAATTATATATAGTAGATAATAATTTTTATATATCTTATAAATATAGCAATAAAAATTTAGAAATATAAAATCCCATAATTATAAATTTTATTATTTTAATATAAATATTTTGATATTTTTTATGTTTAAAGGTGTTTTTTTCTAACTAGTTACTATTTTTGTTGACTTTGTATGTATAGAACTCGGTAAAATAATAAACGAGGAATGATGTGAGGAAATATGAAGATTAATTACTTGGTTTATTAGGATTTTAGATTAGTAGAATTTGTTTGATTTATTTTAATTTTGATAGTTTATGACTATAAAATTTATATGATGATGAAGAATAGTAATTACCTTACATCTAAAGCTAAACTTTAAGGTGAGAAGTCATCATCATATAAAGTTTGATTTATTTTAATTTTGATGGTTTATAACATCTCGTCTCATTCCGTTCTCATCCCAAATTTTATAATAGACATAAATGAGACATTTTTGCTATTTCCGAATTTCTGTCTCATTCTCATTCCCGTAAAATTCCGTCCCGAATTCCCGTTTGCCCACCACTACACAAACTAATGAACTATGTGAGTTTTTATATGATGATGACTTCTCACCTTATCGCCTATATGAGATTATGTCTGACCTGGTAAATTGTTTGTGGACGATGAACGTGCATGTTACTATTTCTTTCAGAAACATCAGCTTATCAACTGTGATATCCTAGTTCACAAAATTACTTAAAGACTTTGTTATTACATATTTGATGTGTTGAGCGCGGTTATAGCTAAACCAAAATATTAGAAAATTTGATAAGTGGTCGAATTCGAGGATGAATTTATTTTACATGGAGTGGAATAGTAATATCCTAAAAGTGAAAGTCTTTATTTTAACGGGAAATTTTGAAAAACGATTTAAATCAAACACAATGATATTTTTTATAGATATATAAAGTTTTGGACAAAACTATAACTATTCAAAGGTTCAAAAGCTAAGGGGCTAAGGGCCATACTGATGATAAAAAAATACCTATAAATAATACTTTTTATTTTGCTGGATGACATTTAGGATTTATAAGTTCTATATTCATCATCCATCATCTAGGGTGAATTGAACCGTTCCTGTTTTTCCAAAATTTTAAGTAATATTTTGAGACACAGATATAGGTTATGATCTAATGCGCGAATTTTTTTATTCTTATTTAGCTAAATTCCCCAATAAAATGTTGAGTACTGAAAATTTACTGAATCGGGAAAATTTTACACAAAAAATTAGTTTTCTTGTGTCTCGGGTTCAAATCTCATATGGGATGAAAAAATATTCTTTAAATCGAAATGGACTAAAGGCTCACTCCGGATACCGTGAGAGATTATGGTCCAAATACCTGGAATTCCCACGGTTTATCAAAAAAAAAATTAAAATAATAATACTTATTTTCTATAATTTAAAAATTGGTATTCTTTGGAAGCAAAATTTTTGCTTCCCACTTTTCAATAAAATGTGTAATAGTACGACAATAAATATTTTTTTTTCAAATTGGTCTAATGTTAAATAATTTCTATAGTTATCTTTAGTGATATTCATGCTGAAGATAATGAATATTTATTGCATAGAAATTTTAAGGACTCGATCTAATTTTTTATTATGAAATAATATTGATTCAAAAAAAAAAGTTAAATATGGTAAAAGAATAAACCTGATTTAAATAGTACTAGAAGAATCAACTTGTGAAAGATTTTATACTATATATTTATATGGTTAACACATTTCATATAGAAACAACAAAAATTCAAGTTGTCCAAATTTTGAGAAAAATAGTTGTACGAGAAAATAAATATTTAAAACTGTGTGAAACTTTTTTTTATATCAAAAATAAATAAAAAATAAAAAAAATAAAAATTTACATATATCAAAATCTAAACGACCAATTGACATATGTTACAATGTCGTAAATTATAATTTGGAAAATGTCATATTTATTTTATATAATAAGCTATTTTTTTGGTTCTGTTTTCAGTTTTAACATGGGCTTATCAAGCCCAAACTTAAACAGAAATTCTTATGGTCTTATCCTTTTTTCAATTGGGTTTTGTATATTATTAATTTAACTTAGCATTGTTGCATTAAATAAGATGAAATGTGAACAAAGATTGCCTGGATTTCTGAGTCTAAGAACGAGCTTCATGGTGCTGATGGCTTGAGATTTTAAAGGTTAGTTTGTATTTTATTCGAGATTCTTTGACCTGTTTTGATCATAGTTCATCTGAAGTTTCAGATTTGACCAATCCCAGTGGAGACATCAAATGGACCTATGTTTAAAATTGATTGAGGAGATAAATATATTTGAGGAGAGCGTGTATGTTACATTCATATGGTTTGATAAGACATGCATGTATGATAGTAAAAAAAAATGAAATCGGAATGCATAATTGAGAATGTGATAGTGATAATATTGCATGTTGACATGATAATTGTATTGAGTGTTTAACGTTTTGATTTTATGTTAAGTAATAATTGTTGAAAGTGTTTGAAACATGTTTAATGTTAAGTGGCAAAAATGATCTTTTCACTACGTAAAATTTGTTTAATTCACTCTTCTCTTTTCTTTCAAGGTAAATAAGTTTGCATGAGTTTCAGTTTTGAGATTTTTTGTCACTCATGAATATTTTAAGAAAACATTTTAGGTGAAACCAACATTAACATATTGTTTTTGCTTATGTGACGGTACGAGTGTTACAAAAGAGTTCTTATTTAAAAATTAAACTCAACACTAATTATTGAATGTATTTCCTTGTTTTCCTTTTATTTTGTTTGATACGGTATTTAATTTATAATAGAGGCTAAAAATACATACATTAAAGTTTATGTATGGATTAACCCTCAGTAGATTTAGTAATAAAAAAAATTTGTGAACTATATCCTATTATATATATAGATCAAAAAGTTAATATAAACAACGCAAAGAAAAACGACAACATATAATTAATATTTATATGACGTCGTTTACCTTAAAAGAAAAGAGAAGGGTGAATTAAACAAATTTTACATAGTGAGAAAATCATTTTAGGTGAGACCAACATTAACGTATTGTTTTTGCATATGTGACGGTATGGGTGTTACAAAATAGTCATTATTTAAAAATTAAATTCAACACTAATTATTGAATGTCTTTCCTTGTTTTTCTTTTATTTATTTTTTGATACAAGATTTTATTTATAATAGAGG
Source organism: Cardamine resedifolia (assembly GCA_014578085.1). Classification (NCBI taxonomy): domain Eukaryota; kingdom Viridiplantae; phylum Streptophyta; class Magnoliopsida; order Brassicales; family Brassicaceae; genus Cardamine; species Cardamine resedifolia. The sequence continues at coordinate 21,490 of VBRH01000927.1, read as the reverse complement.
CTAAAAAATAGAAATACATACGTTAAAGTTTATGTATGGATAAACCCTCGATAGATTCAGTAATAGAAATATTTTGTGAACTATATCCTATTATTATAATAGATCAAAAAGCTAAATAAACAACTCAAAAATTAAAACATGTAACAACAACATATAATTAATATTTATACGACTTCGTTTCACATGTTTCAATCTTTGTGTTGTTTAGATTAACTTTTTTTTCCTTTTTTCAAATATTGAAACATATCAAAAACATCATATAAAATGATTTTCATACGACGTCGTCTAGGTTATTTTATGTTCTATAAATGAATCTAACTCATAATTTTTGATTTATTCATTTCTGACGCAACATTTTAGAAAAACACATATATCAAGAAACTTTGCATAAGTTTCTTATTGCAGAAGAGACTTTGAATTCAATTAACATATTTACAACATGTAAGTGTTAATCAAAAAACGTTTAAGATTTTTCTATTTATTCAAGTTCATTTAAATTTTACAAATATTTTCTTAAAATTTATTTCTTTTATTAGTGATTTTACTGATTATGTTTTCCTCTTTGTATGTGTTTTTATATTATATATTTATTATTTTTATGTTTTGATTCTTGAGATTTTAGATCAAAGATAACATCTTTCGTATAAAAACATCATTAAAATCTCATATTAAACTTCTTCAAAGAAAAATCTTCTTATAAATATATCATCTTTAGGGGTAAAACATTTATTTGAGATATGGTGTTATCAGATATAATAAATATAAATTTTTTGAAATATTTTTGATTACCTTTGCTAAGAAAATAAAAGTGTGTGGTATTTTTTAGAATAAACATAATCAATATCATTTAAAATATTTAATAAAAACTGGAAAAATATTTAAATGAAAGACTTTTAAATTATTAATTTATATTATTGTTTTAATCATTTTTGCTAGCTCTACAGATTCGGGTCTGGATACCTGTGGATCCAACCTGAATAATTTTTCAGAGCCAAATCTATATATCTTAAATTTAAAAAATATCAGTTCGTACCCAACTCTAATCTACTTCAAACTATTTTATATAATTTTAACGTGTTACCAGTTATAAAATATTACATTAGTTACAAAAAACTGTGCAGATGAACAAACACAATTTTTTCACAATATAAATAATGCTTTCTTTAATTATTCAACTATCCTATCATATGAGTCAAATAAAACATATTACTTTTATCATTTTACCATAGTTGTCACTTGTCCGTCAAAATCTAAATTTTTAGTTTTTCACTATTTCATATTTTTTTGTTTTTAATTTTAAAAATCATGTGATATGGGAGATGTTTCTAGATTTTTTTTCAACTTTTGTTTTTACTTTTTTCGTGCTATTACTCTTCAGTGAGAAGTAATTTTGGGATGAAAACAAAAGTTGAAGTGGTGTGAAATTTGAGAGGTGTTTTCCTCTTCTTATATAATCAGTAAAAAAATTTAAAATTTATCAAAAAATAAAATTAGAATTTTAGAAAAAAATATTTACTACTTTCTATGAGTTTTCAATCAAAGTAGAAGATTTAAAATATTTATTACTCAAGTCAATAAAAGGAAACAAATATGACATAATGAAATACAAAAAAATACACTTTGACTAAAAACTCATAAAATATAATAGTAAAATTAAAACAAATATAAAAAAATATTTTATTTGACTTGAATAATAAATGTTTTGAAATTTATTACTTTTTATGAGTTTTCAGTCAAAGTCAAATAAAATTTTTATTACTTTTTATTATTACTTTACTATTTTATTTTATGATTTTAGTCAAAGTGCATATTTTGTATTTCATTGTGTCATTTTATTTTCCCTTTTTGATTTATGTAATAAATGTTTTAAATATTTGACTTGACTGAAAATTCATTAATATTAAGAAATGGCTTAATTTGTTTTGTGTGTGTGTGTAATAAGTATTTGGCTGATTATATAAGAAGATGAAACACCTCTCAAGTTCCATACTACTTCAATTTTTGTTTAAAAGTTCGAAATCTCTCTCCTAAATTACATTGGGTACATATTTTTCGCTTTAAGTAATTGATTGAGATTTTGAGCCTTTCTTGAACATAACTTTCTTGATAAGAAATCCAACCCATGTGGTTTATATTGGTTTCAACTATTTTTGAAACCAATATAAATTAGATGGTTTGGATTCTTTGGCAAAAAAAAATGGTTCTTCTTGATAATGTTCTTTCCTTTGGAATTAGAATGATTCAAGTGGATTTAGTTCCCTTTGAAATATACAAGTTTGATTCATTATGACGAAGATAAAAGTGAATGTTTTTGCTTTTGTGTCTAGCCCTTTTTTGTTTGTTAAACTTTGTGTCATATCGCATTTCCGCAAATTGGTCTATGACCTGTTGTATTCATTCGTGGCTAGTTAAACTAAATTATGGATCGTTTCATCTAACTTATTTGTAAGATTTTCATTTTTAGAAGTTTTCATATTTGTCACTGCTTGTTTACATCTGTCTAAATCTATTTTATTTTTAAAACTATTTGATTATATAATATTCAATGCATCTTACAAAAATTTTGACAGCGTGCCATAAATTATAATTAACTAGATGATGAACCTATAAAAATGTATTCATATATACCTGTGTGTGCATTCATAATTTTTACAACCAATTTTAGAAATAAAATTTTACAAGATTTTCATTATAGATGGATAGATGTAATAGTGGAACATGACATCTAGCTACCTGTAAAAAAATGAAAAGATCTATAATAAGAAATAAGTAAAGAATGTGCATCCTTTTTCTTCGACGCGGATCCTTAATTTTAGTATTCGTATTGGTTTTGCCAAAATTCTTTGCGAGGTCTTCTCCAGAAATATAAAATCGACTGTGTGACACTTTAAAACACTGATGAAGATTTTGGTTAGATGAATTGAAAGAAACCATGTAGATCTATATAAGAAATTGAAGTTAATTAAATTAGGGGTTAAGCAATCAACATGATCGAAGACTAGAGTGAAAATGTTCAGTTATGATAGATGCATATTCTAAACGGATATTAAAACTACGGATGTACATTCCAGAAAAACAAAATCTTTAAAATTTCAATAAAGAAGAGAAAATTAGGGTGATTAAAATAAATATTAAAA
>VBRH01000926.1:9489-24615 GCA_014578085.1 Cardamine resedifolia | reverse complement strand
TAGTACAAAACGGCAATATATCTTAAAAAAAAATTTTATAAACGCGTGCAGATGGTTTGCATCGGTTCCAACATCGACACAACCAAACCGAATGTTCGTGCACTCAGGGACGTCAGCAGGAGCCACAAGCAACAACCCTTATTCACTTTTAAAGGGTTATCCTCAAAGAACCATTTTCGACAATATTGACAAAGACGATATCTCTTTCGGAATATACTTCCAGAATATTCCGGCGGTATTGTTTTATCAAAGCTTAAGGAAACTGAAATACGTGCCTAAGTTCCATAACTATGCACTCTCTTTCAAGGATCATGCAAACAAAGGGAAGCTTCCTGCCTACACTGTGATTGAGCAACGTTACATGGACACAATCTTGGAGCCAGCTACTGATGATCATCCTTCTCATGATGTCTACCAAGGACAGGTTCGTTCTTTATGTTATAGATTTCTTTTTGGTTTAAGAAAGATATTGATAAAAAAAAAAGAGAAATACATTAAAAATGAACTACAACAGTTTTTTTAAGATTTATAACGTTTTACGAATATTTCTTATTTTTGACTAATTTTATTTTGTAATATTCTTTATTAAAAAATACACATTTGCCTACACGGGATGGTCTAGTGGTAATGAGATTTGGAGAGATTGTAATGAGCTATCTCATGTTCGATCCACCCTAGAAACTATCCCACAAACGTGTGGGTGTCAGGGGTTTTCACATAGCTCTCTTTGGCTTCGGGATAGTTGGATCTCATAACCCGTTGACCCGAAAATCAACTAGGCAGAAAGTCTCAGCGACTTGGCTCGGAGCTCATGGTGTCCGTTGAACCGGATCACCTGAATTATCCAAAAAAAAAAATACACATTTTAGATATTGATACAACAGATAAATATTTTAAAAACAAACCAAATCAGTTTTCTTTTTCAAAATTTATAGCTTTTTAGTAATATTTCTTATTTTCGACAAATTTTACTGGGTAATACTTCTTTTGTTTTGGTACATTTCAATTTTATTTTATAGTTGTTTAATGTTTTATATAAACTTTTCACTTAGTTAACACGTTGTATGATATTACACATTTCAGAAGTTTATTAAGGAAGTGTATGAGACTCTAAGAGCAAGTCCACAATGGAATGAAACACTATTGATTATCACTTACGACGAGCACGGTGGGTATTACGATCACGTGCCTACACCAGTTCGCAATGTTCCTAGCCCAGACGGTATAATTGGACAGGAACCGTTTAATTTCGAATTTAACCGGTTAGGTATTCGTGTACCAACAATAGCAGTTTCCCCATGGATAGAGAAAGGAACAGTCGTTCATGGACCAAACGGGTCTCCATTTCCATCATCCGAGTACGAGCACTCTTCGATCCCCGCGACTGTGAAGAAACTGTTAAACCTATCAACACCTTTCCTCACAAAGAGAGATGAATGGGCTGGGACTTTTGAGCACATTTTGCAGATCCGAAAGGAGCCTAGAACTGATTGTCCTGAGACGTTACCGGAACCGGTTAAGATAAGAATGGGAGAAGCGAATGAGAACGCTCCATTGAGTGAGTTTCAGCAAGAGCTTGTACAACTAGCTGCGGTTCTAAAAGGAGATGGTATGCTCACATCGTTTCCTAAAGAAATAACCAAAAACATGACAGTGATTGAAGGGAAGAGGTATATGGAAGATGCTATGAAACGATTCTTAGAGGCGGGTCGTTTAGCTTTAGCCATGGGAGCGAATAAAGAAGAGGTTGTTCATATGAGACCTTCCCTCACCGAAAGAAGAACTTAAGCTTTAGCTCTCTTTTCCTTTAACTTATACCATATATATGCCTCTTTCTTTTTAGCTGTTACTAATAAGTTAAAGTGAAACCCCAAATATCTTATTAATAAAATTATTTTTTTATAAAGTTATGTGACAAAGTAACACTTTTCCTAATACTTAATTAGCAAACTATGAATTTTCTTTTAATGTCATAAAAAAGTAACACATTTTCTGGACAGTTAATTGACATTTTTACTAAGATTTTGTTTTCCACCCTAAAGGTTGAATTTTTTTGTCCACCCTAAAGGTTGGATTTTTTTTTCCACCCTTTCGTATTTGTTTAAGTGAAATATTTTCTTAATAATGCATGTGCAAAATTCCAAACGATTAAGGATGACAGAGATGATCTGATTAGCTAGCGTAGCTTGTAACCGGAGGAAGTCACGTGAAACTGAAATTGCTGAGCTGGCTTGACATGAAGGAGCAGCGTGTTAATTATTAATGGATTTTAGTAATAATTAAAACACTTTTATATCCGAGATGGCAAATATCACCTTACTAACAATCATATTAATATTGAACATCATTTAACCCTTTTTTTTGTTTTCGTTCTCCACTTTTTAAATGATTTCTTACCAAATAGTAAAATAAATTATGTATTCTTGTTAGTATATATTTTCTATCTTTTGATATGTATATATATATATATATATATATTACTTTTAGTTATATTATCATACACATCCAAACATAGTCAGGAGTGGATCTAGAAATTAAATTTATGGGGGCATAATTAAATTTACTTAAATAAATAGAATTGAAATTATAAATAACAAGAGGGGCATTAACAAAAATATAAAAAAATTATAAGCAAATTTTAAAATTTATAGGCAAATTTTAAAATTTACCTAGGGCAACTACCCCTTCATTAATAATGTAGCTCGGCCCCTGTGTGGCACACGTGCGAGACTGTGAGTACATGTGCATAGAATTAAATATGAACAAATTATTACTCTCTCTAATTTATTTTATTTGTACTTTAAGAGTTTTTCACATTAAAAAAACATGAATTTGTCTATTTTATCCTCCAATAATATACTATACAAATTTTTTCATTGGTTAATAAATTAGAATAATAGAAATAATATTATAAATTAAATTAATACATTGGAAACACAAAACAATACTTATATTGAAACAAATTTAAAACCCTAAAACTACACTTAATGTGAAACAGAGGGAGTAACAATATAATAATACAAAATATGTATACACAAATTTGGAGGCATGTGTCACTTGTCTATAGAGTGATGTATTTATAGAGAAGTGTCAAAATGGGTCAATACCCAATGGTTGATCCGATCTACCTATTATTTTAGTGGGTTTGGGTTAAAATTTTAAACTCATATAAATAAATAGATAATAATGGGTCAACCGTAATGATTTTGTGGGTTTAGTGGGTTAATCTATTTGAGTTCTGAGCTATCCATGGATCAACCAATAAACAAAAAAATTAATAAATTTAGAATAAATATGTAAAATATCTATATTCATTATTTTGTTTATAATAGCTATAACTATTATTATCATACATAAGTTGTTAATATTTTCTTTTTCAAATCATTTGTAGATAATAAAACGAAAGATGAAATCAAATAAATACATCAAAAGAAGATGTAAGTGTTCTTTAAATTAGTTTATGGTTTTAAGATTTTATAGTTTTATGGATTTATGGTTTTTGAATTTTATGATGCTTTTATCTATTTTAACAACTAGATATTTTTATTTAATTTATTACTTGAAAATTTATATTAGTTTTATAATTATATGGTATGTTTTGGATTTTATTATTATATTTAATTTATATATGGGTAACTCATATAATCCATTTAACCAATGGGTTTTAACGATTATGAGTTTGGATATATAAAATTTCGTCCATAAAATAAATGGGTTGGGTCAGATAACCTATATAAATCTCGATCCCAGATGGGTTTGGGTCGGGTTACCCATTTTGACACCTCTATAAATATATCCGATAACGTAAATGTCTATGAACAAAGTAACAATAAGGATATCACTGGCAACAAGTGTTATGGGTTCTCCTCTCACTTTTGGTGGTCATGGCCTCCATCCTCCTTCTCAATCGGTCACCCCCAAAAAAAATTCTTCCAAATCCATTGTTACTGAAGCAAGGTCCTATATGTTTACTGTTTGAAGTCTTCTATCATTGTGAACAAAAGTATTGAGAAAGATTCACTGCCAGATGAGGTCATCACTGATGCTACTCCCTTATGGAAGAGTTGTGTTGTTGGACACTTCATCGGTGATGCCCCTCTCATTGGTCCTGTCCATGCCACGGTAAATCAAATCCAGACCCTTTTTGACAAAAAAAATCGCATATCGATGCCCAGTTTTTAAGCTAAAAAGATGTTCAATTTTGTATTGCAAATTCACAATAGTGTTTTACCTCATCAGTTCTGGCATATTTCCGATAATCCACTGGTACGATCCATTTTCAGCCAGATTTATTCTTCATGGCACTTTTGATTGATTTTAAGAACGTTGCAGATCATTTGTTCTAGCATAAGAGTTTGAATTTTTGGCCAGTATAGTTGCTACTTTTAAGAATTTGTATCCTAATACAGAACATTGTACTCGGCTTGACATTGCTCATGTTCTTATTGCGGTGAATTTCGACAAAAAGCTTTCGGAGTCAATAAGTCTCACAGAGAAGGATCTCTCTGAGATTTTAATATCGGTGAGTTTCCATTGACTTCCACCAAGATGCACTGGTTGTCATAAATGGGGTCATTCTCACAAAGAGTGTACTAGTCCGAAGAAGATTCTACCTAAAGAGGAAGTGAGGAGTCCTCAATAAGTTAGAATGAAGATGGAGTTGCTGCAGAGGTTGACAATGTAGAAACTGCAGAGGAAGTAGGAGTCGTGACAAGACCCGAAACTTTAGCGGGGTCTGAAGTTGTTACTAAGGAGAAAACAGAGCTAAAACAAACTTCTAGAACAATGAGGGAGGAGGATTCACCTTTATTGGCACATGCATCTTCACAAAAATGGACTAGAGAAACACATGAGATGGAAATAGCCAACAACATAACTGATGCTGAAGAGGTTTGGACATTAGTAGGTAAAGTGGAAAGTAACGCTACAAAAATCAAAGATGTTTCAGGTTTGAAGCATGTTGGCAGCCCAAACGCAACAACATCGATCTCACCCTCTCATTTCAATGTGTTACAACACACGGATGATGAGGAAACTTCAGATACTCAAGTGGTAGAGAACGTTTTTGAGACGACGGAAGCTAGTGACATTGTAAAGGAATTAAATACAAAAAAAATATAGAAATCGATCTATACAACATAAGAAGACTCATAAAGAACAAAAATAAACCTAGGTCAGTCTCAAGAAAGAAGAGCTTCCACTCGGAAGCATTAAATCCATGATATCTCTTTTCGTGTAGAATATGCGTGATTTTAATAAGCCACTAAAACATCATGTTCTTCGTTCTTAGATTGATCGTGTTAAACCATCTTTGGGTTACCTTGTCAAAAGTAGAGTGCAAGAGGCAAATAGTTATGCCATTCTAGAGTTAATGATTCTTGGATGGAAGTGTTTCTCTAATTATGATCATCATCATTTAGGGAGAATTTGACATGTTTGGACGGCCAACGTCTCTATTACTCTTCTGTACAAAAGTTCTCAAATCAGTACTTGTTGGGTTACTACGAATATAAGTGATACTTTCCTCTGTTATTGTGTGTACGCTTCAAACTTCCAAGCTGATTGTGTGAAACTATAGGCTGAAATTAAATATTCACATTATTCTTACGACCATGGGAATGAACTGTGGATATTTTTTGGGGATTTGAATGAGATTATGAAATCATTAGAGCACTCTCGTACCAACGCAGTACCACGACAAGCTTGCTGTTCCAAGCCAAAGAACGTGTCTCCAAACATTTTAAAGAAGAAGACAGAGGCTAAGCGAACAGTTCAAGCAAAGGGCGTTCAACAAATGCCAAATCCAACATCTATGCTTGAACCGCAAGGCAAATGCCTCCAAGGTAAGTCCACTAACTCTTCAAGTTTACATGACACAATCTGTTATAGATGTCACAAAAGAGGCCATTTTGCTGCAACATGTCCAACTAGAAAAGTGTTAATAAATAAATATTTAGAGTAAAAAATAGATAGCCTTAAGGAAAATTGTCAAAGTGATAAACTGGATTTCAGATCTCCAAATTCGAGTGTCATGCATTTGTCTTTGTCAAATTGAAGCAGGTATAGGAAAGACAAAGGAGTAAGTAGTTCAAGAAGATGATCCAGCCCTAGTCACGGATCAAACTCCTAGTCTTGATCTGTATGTCAACAAGAAACAAGATATTGTTTCAACTCTACAAACTAAAAGGGTCCATTCTGAAATTTCTCCATCTGTTTTTGATAATTCCAAGACGGTTTTAATGCATTTTTCTCTTGCAGAAAATGTTGAAACAATTGCAGGTATCAAGGAGATTCGTTCAGACCAAAAGGAAGAATATAAGAGGAACATGGTTTCAGATCAAAAACAGAACCAAAATGATCCACCACCAGTGCTGTTCAAACCTGCTTCCAAGAAAAAAGAGAGTGTCTTAGACACTATGCTGATCAAAGAAGAACCACCGGATGCACAATTACTTGTTAAAATCCAAGGTAAGCTTCTAAACCCTCAAACGCTTCAAAATACTAACTTGACTTCTCTATGTGCAGGTCATCAAGTTTTGAGGTACAAGATTCTTGAAGAGAGAGGGTTTAATGTGGTCATTAGTCTAGTAGCTGAATCAGAACTCCATCAAAGTGTGTTTGATAACCGACTAGAACCCAGCCAGGACATATACGCCTTCGAAGGAGCCTACCGAACGAACCAGGAAGAGTTGAGCAACAAACCAACATGTTCCAGAAACTTAACTCAACAAGGGAACTGCTCGAAGTTGAATCAGCCCAATATAAGCTCACATGAAGGAGATATTAAGTTTTCAAACCAGCAAACTAGTTTCAGACCCGTTTTTGCATATGGACCAGAAAACGTGTTCCACAGCCTATACCAGCAACTTTATCGACCCAATCACACTTGGAGAATATTCTTGGATCTCTCTTGGATCCAACAAGACCCATGCCTGAAGAAATACCCACCGGATCATGAAGATATCAACCATTTTCCAAAACAGGGCAGTTTGGTGCCATATAAGGAAAGTTGGCAAAACAAGTAACTTGGACCTCCAGGCTAAATAGAGACTCCCAGAAGGTTCAAAACACACCAAATAAATCAGAAGGTTTCTCAATACAAAGGAGATGCGAGTTTTTTATATTTGGCCACTTCTACATGTCTCCTTTGATCATCAACGGCTAGGACATTTAATTCATGGGTTATGGTGCATCAAACATTTACCTTATCAAGCCTAGACGAGCCATAAAAGTCTCAATTAGTCCTTGTAAGCACATCTCAAGCAAATTCATCTCCATCAGCCATTTTCACATTTATTTCGATATATCTTGTTTCTTCTTTTGTAGTTTTGTTACCCTTAGCTTGGAGCTTATTTAATCTCGAATTTTTCTTTCATTTGCAGACACCTTTCATCGTCTTAATCAAAGTATTATTCAGTACAAAAGTCGAGTCTTTTGTATTTTTGTTTTGTTCACTTAGAGTTCTTAGGTGGAATCATTTGTTCTCTTTTGTTCTTGTTCATTTAGAGTCTCGTGTACTGTGATACATTGCTCTTGCAAAGTTGTGAACTAGTTTGTTTGTGTGATTCAATCACCCTAGTTTTTCCATTGATTGAGCGAGTTAATCTACTATCCATCACCTCCATCTCAATTCATCCACATTCCGCATCAAAAGCTTGGAAACCTCTTGATCATTAGGTGATTATAAGTTGGAGTGATTCCAATCTTATATTAGTCTGGCTGGTGGAAATTCTGTAATGCCTACTTGATTATTTATAATCGTTTACGTATTGTAGAAGTATTGATAATAACTATGGAGATGATTAGGATGTTACATCCATCTTTACCAATGCAGCCAGAGCCAGTCTTGAGCACATTGTCACGAAACATTTGAATGGGATCCCCATTTTCTAAGAGCTCCAAAAAAAAATAATTATATGTATATATGTATGTATATATATTATTAAGGTATTGGAAAATTTTGATATGGAAAAAGAGTAAGTTTAGCAGAAAAGTTATCAAAATATTGTATGAGTCTCAAATCATTATTATTTAAATGTTACACTAAATTATATAATTTAAAAAATGAAGGTAGTCATCTTCTCGGCTTTCCTACGTGACTTCTCGCTTTCGTTATGTTTTTCTTTTTTGGGTTTTAGAACTTTTGTTTTCTACCATTGCAGAAGAGAAGAGACGTCACTTTTGTTCAAAAACATTAGAATCGTCTTTTGAATCTAAGATAAAAAAACTATTTTAAAAAAAATCATATTATTGTACTTTTTATTAAAAATGAGTTTTGTCGAGACTGATTTTTTTCATTCTCAAGTAATTAATTGGAAAACAATTATCTATACTATTAAAACTGAATGTTAGTTAATCTGTTTCGTTTGGGATCCTGAATTTCTCAGGACCGGCTCTGAATGCAGTGCGGGTAAAGGAGCTTATGAGTCTCTTCTGCTCCCATCTCTTAATCGCAGACAAACATGCTTTCACTTTTCTCATTTTGTTTTGTGTTGTATAAGATGCTTGCAAGCGGTAGAAAAAGAATGCAATTGGATCGGTTCAGCTTCTTTATGTATGAGTCTTAAAAGACAAATGAGAATAGATTAGCAAGTAAAAGATAAGTGTTAAAGAATTATTTTCTGGTAGAGATGGAATCGAAGTGGAATTACTCTCTCTCTTTAGCATAATGTTGATAAAAAGGGTAAATAAGCAGTAACCTCTCGTCTTATATATCCTAATGAAAGTCTTTACTATTTTGCGGGAGAGATTAGAAAATAGATAATTTTGCTAAAAAAGGAGTTTTATAAGAAAGGAAAAATTGATTGTTTGCATGTTTTTGTTGTTTCAAAATTGAGGCTTTGGGAGGAGGAAGAAAGAAATCTGTTTTCTGAAGAAGGTGGAGGTGACTAGGGAATCCTAATTCTTCCTCCTCTTCTTCTTCCTTGATTATAAGTTGTTTATGTTTTTTTTTTTAAATAATAATAATATAGTTTTCTTTAAGCTTTAGTTTTGTTGATGTTTTAAGTTCAAAAAAGCCTTTTATCCTGCCGCCGAGATCCCATTATTTCTCCACCCATTGTCCTTGGAAATCACAATGTCACCACCACAACTTAGACTGTTTTAGGCGTGATTGGTACATCTTTCCGCATTATCTCAGGTTTTGTTTGTAATTGTGGATTTTATAAGGATTTTTCTTTCCTATAATCTAGGGTTTGTGGGTCCAACTCTCTCTTTCTCTCTCTTGATTTCAACAAGTTGGTTTCAAGTTCTTAAGCAAGAGAGCGAGAGAGAGAGAGAGTACATTGTCTATTGTCTCCATAAGTTGGTTAAGTTATCATCTCTTTCCATTAATTCTCTCAGAAACAACAAATCTAAAGGTAACACAACAACAATAGTATTGTCTTAATGCTTCTCTACTTTCTCATCACTTGTTTCTCTTTCTTATTCTTTGCCAAATCTTTATCCATTCCTCCATGGGCATCTAAAACCAAAACCTTGCTCTCCTTCTACTTATCCAAGAATCCCTTCATGAACATTATACACCCAACCAAACTCGATCTAGCCTCTCCAGTGCTCAACCACATGTCGATCCTTGACCTCCCTGACCTTCCTCTCCACCGCATTCTCGACCTTCTTCCACCATCTGGACTATGTAGTATGGCTATGGTTTGTAGCTCAATGAGAGAGAAATGTGTGAGTGATCATTTGTGGGAAAAACACTTGAAGACTAAATGGGGAAAAATCCTTGGACCTTCGGCTCATAAAGAGTGGCAATGCTATATCTCTTCCACATATCATCTTGATACTCCTCATCATCAAACTGGACATCTTGGCTTGGCCAAAATCATATCTATGATTTGTTCTCTTTCCTACATATTTCAAGATGATAATCAGTGGAGGAGATATGCATCTTCTTTTCCACTTGACTCTACCATGAGCTTCTACCTCTCCCTTGAAACAGGTTGCTTTTGGTTCCCAGCTCAAGTATACAACCGTGAGGTAATCATCGATTAACATAGTTGCTTCATTTTATGGCTTCTTGGTTTGATTAAACTAGCGATGGATTTTTTGGAGTATGAGCAGAACGGGCATGCGGGGTTTATGTTGTCATGTTATGATGCTGAGCTCAGCTATGACTCTCACACTGATACATTTCAAGCTAGGTATGTCAACATTTGACACAATCTTTTGCTTATTCTTCATCAAAAATTATAAACTAAACGGTATTGCGGATTTTAGGTATCCACCACATGGTAGAAGAGCAATTGCGATTGAAAAAGACGTGACATGGGAGAGGCTAAGAGCATCTCCCATTGATGTATCACCTCATCATCTCCATGTTTCAGATTCTTTAAAAGATTTGAAACCTGGAGATCACATCGAGATCCAATGGAAAAGGAACAAAGCGTTCCCTTACGGTAAATTAGAATCTAAAATACTTGTGGTTTGGACATAATCTGATTTTGACAAAATTTGTGTGATGATGTTGTGTAGGATGGTGGTATAGTGTTGTTGGCCACTTGGAATCTTGTGATGGCAATCTCGACCATTGTCATTGTCATATTAGCGGTGAGTTCTTACCTTCATGTTCTTTGAGATAGAAATGAGTCTTGGTTGGCTGTTTTAAAATTAGATGTCACATTATATGCTTTACTCATTTCCTTAGCTCATAAAGGCGCTTTTAAATTCCCTAAACTTAGTTGAAAAAGGTGAATATTGAAGAGACACAATTCAAGCAATCCCTTTTCTTGCTAGGATTTCCCAATAAGACAAATGATGAGGGTGGTGGAGTTTCTTCATTTTCCATGACAATTGATAAATGTGTTATTGTTGAATTCTCTACTTAGGTTACATTACCAATGTGGTGGAGCTCAACAACTATTCTCTTTTCTATTTATCATTACTTAAAAATATATATATTGTGTTCCCCTTTTGTTGCCACATTTCATCAATACAAAACGTAGAAATCAATTAGAAAAAAATATAAGGTTTTGGAATTTCTTCTACCCACTTATACATCTATGGCATAAACATTTTTCTATTGATGTTGTGTCCGAAGTATTTATGCATTTATATGTTGTACTAAATGGCTAAGCTTTAATGAATGGTGAAAACAGAGATGGTAGTGTTGGAATTCAAACAGTACACAGTCGGATCGAGGTGGAGAAGAATGATGATCAGTAGGAGAGACCATAGAGAGAAAGGTAACGAGGAAGACGGGTTCTATGGAGGAATTCGAAAGCTAAATTGTAAAGAAGAGATTGAAATGTGGAAGCTTCTCTGGCCATCCTCTATCTTGGAGTAAGATGAAGAAGCTCTTCTGACACATTTTGGGAAAGAGATTAGACATACCACTATACGGAGAGAGTAGGATGCTAATTTTAGAAGTGTTTTCTTTTTTACCCAATGTATAATTGATCGTTAAATATTTATTCACAAAACAGTCAAAATATACATAAAATGAAACTATTGTATCACTGAATAAGAATTAGTTCGATATGAGAAGAAATATGGTGGTGTATAGAAAAATTTTATTCCCAACCACACATTAGCTACAAAATCACTCCACGAATCCTAAACTAATCAGAACAGAGAAGTTTTTAACTATACTTTTAAATATGGATACTAGTGTAGTATTCTAAATTTGAATATAAAAATGTTATACCGGAGAAATGACTAAAGCAAAAGTGTATCACTACATCTTCAAATGTAGTCTCTGTGTTGAATTTCTAATTTTTATACACTTCCTTTTTCACATACAACTTCTTTCTTCATCTGCATTTATTATTAAAAATCACACACGACTTTTTTCTTCATCTGCATTTATTATTAAAAATCTTTTAATTTACTGCCCACAAATTTTGTAATGTAAATAATTTTAACATCACCTTTAATAGTGGTTTTGCATAACTATCTCTTTCTCATGTTTTAGTTATGAGATTTGATAGATGATTGATTTTGACATCTGCAACTTAATTTCGAAGATTTATAAAGAAACTTGTATAACATTAAAATTACTATCAATTTGATCTTTTCATGTGATCATGGAAGACAATCCAATGCAGCTTGAGGAAACATGTCTAGTGAACCTATGACGAGAGCAAGAGCCAAGGCGTTCCAGAATTTAATCAATGGACTACTCGCTCAAGTGCATCAAATGGAGAACTCGGTGTGGAGAACTCGATCTAGCAACCCGAGTCAGTCGAGGAAGAATGATGTGGAGAATTCGATGTGCATAACTCAATCTAGCAACCCGAGTCCGGAGAACTCGATGTGTCTAACTCGATCAAGCAACCAGAGTCCACTACTCGAGATACAAACCGAGTCATATGCCAAGACACAACCTTTTGAGGATCACCACTCGACCAGAGGACTCGACCTGATGACCGAGTCCACCACTCGACTAGGAGAACTACTTAACAAGATAACCACTCAACAAGATGATTTGGTACAAACTATTGAATGGGCTTGAGACCATTTTTGTACTCTTTTTCCTTATCATTGGTTTTATCCCAATAGGTTTTCCAGGAAATGTTTTAATGAGGCAAACTTGGTTCTCTATGCTCTTGGTCCATTCAGAATCTGTTCTAAGTCCAGTAGGCCCAAGTTAAAGATCATTTTCGTGGCTTAAAGTGGAGAGACGAAATTAGAAGCTCAAGGGTCCATTTTTAGTCAATCTGATACTTGGCTTTGTTTTCAAGTTTTATTTTCTTTAAATTCGTGCAAACACTTTGGAAAAATCAATCAACTTTCTTTTATCATTTTAGAAAGAATCTCTTCTGTTCCTTGAGAACTTTCGATTGTTTGGTGTGTAATATCCAACAATCAACTCGATTCGTCTCGGTGTGTCATATCTGGGAAATCAAACCTCGTCTCGTCTAGGTGTGTCATATCCTAGGAGGCATTAAGGTATATCAGGAGCCATTCCGCATCTCTTGTGTGACCATTTCAATCCATTATCTATCCATCTATTCTTCAACTCGTTTTTACCCCTCGAAAGTGTCGATTCATTGGGAGGATCACATCAAATGGTATCAGAGCACATTTTCGAGTTGGTAGTTATTTTTCTTTCATCTTCTCACCTTACCATCGTGCTTAATCTCTTTTCTATCTTTCTTTCCTTCTTATCTAAAGATCTAGTCCGATCTTCAGTCAAAAAAAAAAAGTCATTCAAATCGTCCAAAAAGACCGATCATCTTCTTTCTTTCAAAGTTCTTGTCAGTTATATTTCATCCACTCGGTCAAGAAGTCAAGTTAGCTTGATCGAGTCCTCAAAATCTAGTTTAAAAAAAAAAAAAAATCTTGCTTCCACTCGATCAGAAGTCGAGTTATATTGATCGAGTTCTGAATTTCTGTTTCGTTAACTTTTTTTTCTGTCTATCTAAAATCATTCGTTCTGCTTGGTTGTTTGAAATTCCATCGAGTTTGATTGATTAGTTTGATAAGGACTATTGAGATTTCACTACTTGGGAGATCATTGTTGAGAGCTGAGAGAAACACTTGAGGGAAACACTTTTGTGAGCTTATTTCCTAACCGTTTGTTAAGTGTTTGCAGGGAAAATCAATATGTCACATGATGGAGATCACTCGGATAATAACAGCAGGGGACGAGCACCTAAGATTACTAATCTGGAGTTGCAAGCCTTCATGGGAGAAATGAAGCGGTTGTTTAAGAAGGAAGTGGAAACTGTCCATGACAGGATAGACCAAATTGAAGAATCGTTACAACAAGTATAGCCTGAGATAATACAACAAATGCAACGTCCAAACCACGGTAATAGGGGAAGAAGAGTTCAGCATCGCCAAGAGAGAGGTGAAGAAGAGTTGGATTATTACAGTAGAGGCAGACGTGCTTCAAATCAAAGTCTGAGAAGGCCTAGACGTGACCGAGAAGCAAGGGAACGGGATGAAAACAATCTTAGTGGCCTGAAGTTGAAGATACCACCATTTCATGGGAAAAATGATCCAGATGCTTATTTGGTATGGGAGAAGAAGATAGAGTTAGTGTTTCATTGTCAAACCTATCCGGATCACAAGAAGGTTCAAGTTGCAGCAACTGAGTTTTATGATTATGCTATCAACTGGTGGGATCAACTTGTGACTAGTAGAAAGCGCAACCAAGAGCCTCAAGTAGATACGTGGGAGGAAATGAAAAATTTGATGAGAAAGAGATTTGTTCCAAGTCATTTCCACCGGGAGTTACAACAAAAAATCTCTTTGTCTACAGTACCGTAAAAATTGGGCTAAATTTAAAACGCAACATTTTTATTTTCTTTTTTCTAGTAAAAAATGACATGACATGTTATAAAATGAAAACGACATATTCTAAAATGAAAACACCATGAATTTTTATGTTCTAAAATGAAAAAAACATGTTTTTTTTTTTACTTTTGACAGATCCAAAAACATATTAGAACATTAAATCATAATAACAAGATTATGTGCAATATAAAAATCCAGAAAAGCAAGAATTTCATAATACATGCTAAATTCATTGGGTGATATTTTCTCTCTTTAAATGGTTGTTACTACTAAATCATAAACAACCGTTCAAAGAGACAAAAAAAACTAACCTCAATGAACCAAGTTTGTAATATGAAGTCTTGGTTTTCTGGATTTTGATGTTGCAACATGTTTAATTTTGATGTTGCACGTAATCTTGTTATTAAGAATTTTATGTTTTCATATGTTTTCATATATGTCAAAAGTCAATTAATAAAAGCATGTCATTTTTTATTTTAGAACATCAAAATTCATGGCATTTTTATTTTAGAATATGTTGTTTTTATTTTAGAACATGTCATGTCATTTTTGACTAAAAAAAATATCGCGTTTTAAATTTAGCCCAATTTTAACGATTTGTAGACAGTGAAGTTGTTTTCATTAAAAGATTTAAAGTATAAAGTTGAGGGGCTTTTCATTAAATATATAATTGATGAGTTTTTTTTATGACTCATCTTTACTTGAGGGATTATATTATTAAAAACCATCACTTTTAAATTTTAGAAAATACTGCGTTTTAAATTTTAACAAAATTGTAGACATAATAATTTTTTCATTAACGGATTTAAAATTGAGAAGTTTTTTTTATTAAATATATAATTGAGGAATTTTTTTACAATTCATATTTAGTTGAGGAGTTTT
>VBRH01000925.1:54418-66661 GCA_014578085.1 Cardamine resedifolia | reverse complement strand
CACGGAAAAATTCCCGATGAAAAACTGTAATTTCTCGGAAACTCCCGGGATGAATGACCCCTTAATAAACCCAAACGCGACCTAAGAAGAAAATAATAAAAATAAGAAACGCTTAAACCACTATTTCATTGAAACTAAACCGGTCTAAACCAGCCAAAAGTCTTCTTCCTCGCGCGCCTTCGTCTTCTTCCTTCTCGCCGACTCCTTGCAACTTCTTCTGGCCGCCTCTCCATGGTCTTTCTACTGGCCGTCTCACCGTGATCTTCCTTCTGGCCGCCGAGACACCCCACACACGGAAGAAGTTCTTCTCGCAGAAGTCCCAGTCACGACAACCTTGGCGGACCACTGTTCCGGTCATCTTCCCGCCACCACTTCACGTCGTTGATCCTCCCTCACCACGCCATTTCCCTTGTCACGACTCTGCAACAAGGTTTCTCGATCTCCGCTCACGATTCCGTCGCCTTCTCTAGCAAGTCACAGCATTGTGACTAACCACCGATGCCACAACAACTCTGATCCTACACTACACAACCAAACTGAGACGAGAGCTTACCAAGAAGATGTTGGTCTGGCCTCCCACGCACAGCACATCCCGCACCTAGCTCCGCCATTGAACTTCCCTCACACCGTCTCCTCCCTTTCTCATGATTCACAGGCCACGAACTCCTCCGGCAACGGCGCCTTGCTTGAACACTTGCACACAACCCTTACAACTTAGCTAAGGATTCACCCCGAATGAGGATCGAGAGGCGCGGGCTTAAAGAAACGATCGCTTAGGGTTTCAACCCTTTCTTGCGAAATTGCCACTTAGGCCCTTCAACTTTCTGATCTTTCTATAACCGCCCGTAACTTTCAAAATGATTAAATAAACCCTCTAGAAAGAATATGATCATTCAAATTACCCCTAACTTTATGATCCTCAATTAACACCCCCAAACTTCTTTTAAAACAAAAAGTCTAAAACCCGTTATTTAATCCAAATAACCGGATGCTAGTTAAAAATTTCCCGTTTTCCGGGACACGGTTGTTACAAATGGTACGCCAAATCAACATGTTTCATACTAGAGTGAAATTCTTGATTGACAAATAAGTATATGTTGCACCAACATTATCACAATAAATCACCAGTGTTAACAACGAATGAATGCCAAGTTCTTGAAGAAGATAAACTATCCAATGAACTTCAGAAGTAGTAACCAAAACAGTCCTATATTTGGCTTTCGTAGAGGACCGAGCAACCTCTTTTAGTTTCTTTAAGGACCAAGATACTGGATGTTTCCCGAGAAATACAACAATGCACCGATTAACGTGTAATCATCTTTGTTGCCTTCTTAATCTGCATCCAAAAAGGCGTGAGCTGAGAGTGAATTGTCACGATCAAGAACGATAACTTTAGTAACAGTGCCGACAAGATAACGTAAAACTCTCTTGGCCGCAAGCCATTGGTCTGAAGTTTGTTAATGCATAAATTGTGACAGTTTTGTGATGGCGAACTAGATGTTAGGTCTTGTAAAAGATAAATATTGAAGACTTCCCACTATATTACGATACTCTGATAGATCATTATGTTTGGTGCCCCCATGAAGCGTCAGAATCGTGTTTGGATACATTGGTTTAGAATTGTCCATGTGAGAACGTCGAACAAGGTCAATAATGTACTTTCGTAAAAACTTCAATGCCAAGAAAATATGAGAGTTCCCAAAGATCCTTGAGTGAAAACCGCTTAGAGAGAGTATCAATGACTTCACTAATGTGTGTAGAAGACGATCTTGTGATAATGATATCATTAACATAGACAAGAATATAGAGTATCACTGACTTACTTTTAAAGATGAAGAGTGATGCATCCGCCAATAAGTTAGTAAATCCGATGGAAAGAATAAACTTGTGTAGCTCATTTTACCAAGCACGAGGAGCTTCTTTAAAACCATAGATCGCTTTACAAAGCTTGCATACGTAGTTGGGCTTATCAAGATAAACAAAAAAAAAGCCTAGAGGATGTGCCATGTAGATATCCTCAGTGAGATTTTATTGTAGGAAATCATTGTTGACATCAAGTTGTCTAAGAGACCAATCTTTGCTTGTGGCCACACCAAGAAGAATTCTGATTGTAGTTGCCTTCACCACATGACTCCAAGTTACTAATGAAAGCCTTTCACTACAACTCATTATTTGAACCTGTCAACAGAACCATCAGATAATTATTAGTAAAAAAAATCCAACGACACACAATAATATCCTGCGCGATTTTCGGCAAAAGTAGATCCCACGTAAAATTTCGAATCTGAGAGTAGAATTCATCACTCATTGAACAAAACCAATGTTCATCCTTTAAAGCTTGTATCACCATTTCAGGTTCGATAGTTGTACCGATTGACGATGTGAGTGAATATTTTGTTGTTGGTTTGGAATGTTGTTCTTTGATCTTGTCACTATATGATGATTGTTTGTGACCGGTGGTGGAGAATATGGTGTCGGCTCAACATCAACAATGGTTGTAATGTGATCTTGAGTATTAAAAGTATCATTAGTAACTTGTGGAGGTGAAGAGTCTTGACGCGAGGGCATAATAATGTGCTCATTGGCGAGTGACTGGCCATGACATGTGAAAGATAAAAGAGAAGGAAACCAAGATGATTTATAAACCTATGAGGACAAAGATAAATTAGAACGCAAAAGTGAAGAGAAAGGAAATTGTGACTCACAGAAACGCACATGTCAAGAGACAGAAATACGTGAAGAAGTTGGTTCTAGAAAGTAGCTAGAAAGCACTTTGAGACAATGAATACCGCAGAAAGACACACGGAAATGAGCTTGTGTCGAGTTTTTGAGAAGCATAAAGTTGAAGCCATGGATAACACAAGTCCTGAGTTTTGGACTTGCGTCTTAAACGGAAAATACTATGTATACCTGGTAAAATGATCAAAAATTACGAAGTAATACTTGAGTCCATCAAACAAGTAAAGTGGGGATGTACATAGATCAGAGAAAAATATTTCAAGAGGGTAAGAAGATGAAATTGTTGTGGAAGCAAAAGGTAACTTATTACTTTTATTAATTAACCAAGCATTTCAGTCAAAGTCTGAGTTTGAAAAAGGAATAGAAAGCTCAGATAAAATCTATTTAAGAGTAGGAGGTGCATGATGTCCAAGATACGAGTGCCATTCTTGGTGCGGTAATTTTGAAGATAAAAAAGCTGAAATAGAAGATGTCGTGGTTGTCCAATCGTATAGCCCACTAATGACCGGTCATTGGAGGAGTGGTGCCCCCATTGTCAGAACCTTCACCTGAAAGTTCCAAGGGAACAATTCCACGTATACATTATTATCTTTGCAAAAACGATTAGCATTTATTAAATTTCTGCGTATTTGTAACACCCCGGTTTCAGAAAATATGGTGGTGCATGTAGAGAGGTTTAAAAGAATTGATTTGGCTACCTATGTCACCAAAGTGCACTTATCTTTTCTGTCAATTGTCCCATCAGAACTCTGCAGTTAAGCGTTCTTGGGCTGAAGTAGCACTAGGATGGGTGACCTACCGGGAAGTCATTTTCGGTACCGTGTGAGTGAGGACAAAGCACGGGAAAAGATCATGTGGTGATTTATAGGGATAGTAACAAGTCCTTAGAGCCTCCCAGAATAACGCACCGGCCGTCGGACGAGGGTGGAACCCACAGGCCGAGAGAGGGCGTGGGGGACCATGGACGGTGGCGGTCGGGGCGTTACATTTGGTATCAGAGCCGAACCCATATGAGTGTGGAGTCAAGAGGGCTCACACCATAAGGGTGACGGTCTTGGTACGCAACGAAGACGTTGCGATCTGTTAGTGGGGGTGAATGTAACACCCCGGTTTCAGAAAATATGGTGGTGCATGTGGAGAGGTTTAAAAGAATTAATTTGGCTACTTATGTCACCAAAGTGCACTTATATTTTCCGTCACTTGTCCCATCAGAACTCTGCAGTTAATCGTGCTTGGGCTGGAGTAGCTCTATGATGGGTGACCTACCGGGAAGTCATTTTCGGTACCGTGTGAGTGAGGACAAAGCACGGGGAAAGATCATGTGGTGATTTGTAGGGATAGTAACAAGTCTTTAGAGCTTCCCAGAATAACGCACCAGCCGCCGGACAAGGGTGGGGCCCACGGGCCGAGAGAGGGCGTGGGGTCCTACGGACGGTGGCGGTCGGGGCGTTACAGTATTGCTGATACACATAAAACATCGTTAAGCATATGAGATGTAAGAGGTAGTTTTGTGGAACCAGAATGTGTTATTTGCAAGTCTGCGCCATTGCTGATGACCACTGAATCATACCCATTGTACGGGTTGTTTAGTGTGAAATTTTTTAGATCTGACAGTACGTGTTTTGAAGCTCCATTATCAATCAACCACACATCATGTTCTACTGGAGAAGTCATCGCTATGTGTACTTGAGATTTCCATGATTGATTTGTTGGTGAAGCAGAGGATCACGGGGCTTGATTGTACTGTTGATAAAACTTAGAACACCAACGCGCACTGTGTCCCTAGACACGGAAAATTTGACGATTGCCGATATACGGTCGTGGGGCACCCTGAGATTGGAACGAGTTATCTCTCGAGCCTTGATTTTGTGGCTGTGAAGGTGGTCTCCATTTCCCTCTTCCTCACGTGTAAGCTGTGTTTGTCGAGACTGGAAACAAAGCTTGTTTTGGATGAGCATGAATTAAGTCCTCTTCTCGATTTAGAAACTTTTCATGAAGCTCCAAAAATTTCATGGGAGTTTCTTGACCATTAGCAGTATCAATGATGAACTTGTAGTCTTCCCGAGACCATCAAGTATGCAGTCGTTCAAGTTTTCATGATCAATCGGTTATCCCAACAACGCGAGTTGATCTGCTTTGGCTCGTATGCCACACTTATAATCATGAATTGTTTTCCCCCCTTGAAGATGTTTCAGTTGGTTTTTATCTGTTTGGTGTGGCCTCGTATGGGAGTATTGTATGTTTTCTCAAGTGTTGTCCATACATCATGAGATGAAGTTGCGCATGAGAAAAGTGGTTGCGTGGCGTTGGCTAGAGCTCCACGAAGAGCTGCATGAATCATGCGATCTTGTCGCTTCCAGTGTTGGAAAGATGGGTTCGGATTTGGTGAGACCGTTCTCCATGATAACATAGGGTGGTATAGTGTCGTTGTTGGTGATAAATTCTTGAAGATTGTGACATTAAAAAATGAATTAAATTTGCTAGCTCCAGGCGATGTAGTATTATGCCGTGATTTTTGTAACATTGGACATGTTAATGGTGAGAACATGGCTGGTCGGGTCCTTTGGATCGAAAACAGAGGCGGAGCTGTGTGAACCGGTAGTGTAATCGCCGAGCATGGTGGCTGTTTTGCAAGAGAAGCTTTTGCTTAGGAGTTTAGAATCAGAAGCTCTGATACTATATAAGATTTAGGTTTAACTGTTTGTATTATTATTCTCAAAGAGTTTGTACATATATTTATACAAGAGAGATATGCAGAGAAAATAGAAAAGTAAGTTTTCTATTAATTAGAATATACCCCAATAGAAGGTTCATCTCTTTTTACGATTTATTTTTCAGGCAACATTACATATCCTTAGAGAGAAATTTTAGAGAGAAATGAACAATAGACGACATAAAGAATCACCACAATACCCATTAGAAATCACACAAAACATTGACAAGTAAGTTCGGAACAGAAATCCGAGAAGAAGGAAATCAATAATATGTAAAAATATGAAAATTTGGTTTGGCAGAAGATAAAAAAATCATCAACTCTCTTTAATTTTTTTTTTCTAATTAAAATTTGAAACTTTAAATAAAGAAGCATTTTGTTTTAAAAACGTTTTTTGGAATCGAATAAATTTAACATTCAATTCAAAATAATAATAATATAAATTCTTATACGGAAAGAATTTTAAATATAGTTTAAGGTGCTTAAGAACATTAATATAAATTACATACCAATAATAGTGATTTCCATCTAACCAAAGATCCAATTCGGGAAATACGTTTTATTATCAAACATGTGCATATCGAGGAAGTATTAAATATAAAGCGGATGAAAATAAGATTTTGGGTATTTTGCATAATATTTCCTTTTAAATTATTCTGGGTTTGGACCGTCTAGCGACGATCTCATAACTTTTTCTCAAATATGGAGAGACCCTATCAGAGATAACATAAACATTTTTAGTATATAACGTGTTAAAAATATCAAATGGTCAATTAGTGGACCCATTCAATTATGTGGTCTCAAGCATTTCGTTTGGTTGTGTATTGGAAGAAGTTGAAATTTTGATATTGGGTTTCATGAGTTTTAGCTGGAGAAGAAATTTCTTGTGAGAATTATTTAATTAAGAGTTTTTTTAAACTATAACATATTAAATTTATAATTCTTTCGTTTATAGAAATGTAGATACCCCAATATGGATACCACAATCCATAAAATAGTTGAAAAAAATATCCATGAAACAGCTTGCCCCAAGCTTTTGTAAGTATACATTGTTTCTTTTGGTAATATAATTCATATTTTATATAAAAAAAATCCATGAAAATATATTGGCGCTTGTATAAGAGACTTATTTTGCTAAAAAAATCACATAAAACATATATTTTTATATAGGTCACATATATATTGGAGTTTTCTCCAGCAAATGTAGTCTATATTGTATATTTATAATTTCTATCAATCACTTGCATAAGTGCAAAAATCTGTTGTTCAAATATGCCGCAAGTTACAATTCTTGGAGAGAGATATGTGAAAATGAGATGGCGAACGAGTTGTTGTTTTAACTATTTTCATGCAATATATCTAATGAATCTTATCTAATATATTAGGGTTATCGATATGTGGAGTTTCGAAATGTTGACAAGTGTCACTCTTTACTAATCCATTTTTTCTAATTTATTTTTTTTGATTATTTTATTTCTAACCAAAAAAATCTTTTATCTAAGATAAGATTAAATATTGTTTTAAAAAAATGCTGTCAATTTAATAAGATTATATATCTTAACAACAAAAAAATACGGTCATAAAACAATCTAACTTACAAACACAACAAATCTAATAGAAAAAAATTATTGCTATAAAAACTAAATCACAAATCTCAAGCTCTCAATCTTCAATAAATATTTTACGCAAAACTTTTAAATAAAAACACTTCCAAAATCAAACCACATAATCTCTACTAAAATTTTTTAAAAACTAATATTTATCTTCTTTTAGATTATTTTCTTTCTAACCAACAAAAAATCTTATCTATAAATTAAATATTGCTATAAAAATGCTATTAATTTATTAAGATTACAAGTTTTAAGAACATAAAAACTGTGTCACAAACCTATCTACTAAACAAACAAAAACATTGGCCAACACAATTAACACTACTAACCAAAGAGAATCCTATATAATATAGTAGGGTTTCGGACTATAGAAGAGTTCAATTCTGCACTTTTAGCAAAACAATTATGGCGTCTGATGGAATTTTAGACTCTCTGTTTGCCAAAGTTTTCAAAGAAAGATATTATCGAAAAACAAACCCACTGGATCCAATTAAATCGTACTCTCCTTCGTATGGATGGAGAAGTATTTTCTCGGCTATATTTCTGATCAAAAAAAGGACTAATTAAAAGAGTTGGTTTGGGGCTTTCCACTTCAATTTGGAATGATACATGGATACCAGCTAATCGCCCGAGGCCAACATTATGTAAAGGAACAAAATTTTATCCTAATCTGACCGTAAATCAATTAATTGAGCCGACATCCATGATGTGGGACATGAATTTGATCAATGAAATCATTGACCCATTAGATATTCCATTGATTCGGGGTATCCCAATCAGCAGAATAGTCAAAGAATATACATTTGGTTGACATTTTACAAAATCCGGAAGATATACGGTAAAATCAGGTTATTGGACTGAACATAATTATCCTTCAGTCGGTTCTTCTCCCTTCTCTATGGTCCAGATATTCGGCCTCTAAAAGCTTATACATGGAAATTAAAATGTCCTCCTAAAATACGTCATTTTATATGGCAAGGTATTACGGGTTGTTTACCAGTTAATTCAAATTTTCGAAAAAAAAGATTAAATTGTGACATCCACTGTGTTCGGTGTGGTGCGGAGGAAGAGATAGTCAATCATACTCTTCTTGAATGTCCACCAGCAGTACAAGTATTGACATTATCAAAAACATCATCGGTAATTGGATTCCCATGAAATCCGTTTTTCTCAAATATGGATCATATATTCTGGAGAATTTCTGAAAGTTTTAAGGATGATAGTTTTCCTTGGATTTTGTGGTATATCTGGAAAGGTAGAAATGATAAGGTCTTTAAAAATATCTATAAAAACCTGCAAGAAACTTTAAAATTAGCGGAAATAGAAGTTTTAGCTTGGGAGTTGGCAAAAGTTAGAGATAATGATGAGACTATTTAAATCTCTGAGGGTACTGATGTTTTACCATTGTCTCAGACTTCTGTTTTTCAAGGGTGT
Organism: Cardamine resedifolia; assembly: GCA_014578085.1. Lineage (NCBI taxonomy): Eukaryota > Viridiplantae > Streptophyta > Magnoliopsida > Brassicales > Brassicaceae > Cardamine > Cardamine resedifolia. The sequence goes on along the minus strand of VBRH01000925.1, from coordinate 58,165 downwards.
CGATGTCATGTAGATGGTTCGTGGAAGGAGACGGACAATTTCTCTAGATTAGGGTGGTTCTGCTCTGAAGATGGCGTGGAGGGAACAACTATGGGGGCATGTAACACTCGTAGGTTCCTTTCCCCTTTGCAAGCCAAATTAGAAGCTCTTATATGGGGCATGACAAATATGATCGTACTACAAAAAACAGAAGTAGCATTCTTAACAGATTCCTCCGAGTTGGTGAAGATGGTGTGTATACACCGGCGGATTGGCCTGCTTTCTCGACACACCTGGATGATCTCATGAGGTTCAAGAATCGGTTCTCATTTTTCTCGTTTTCTTCAATTTCTTGTACTTTAAATTCAAAAGCGGATATGTTAGCATGTATTGCAAGACTTTATCAGCAATTTGTTATGCATGTAAACTTTGTTCCGTCGGTTTGGATTTCTGAACCGTTTTAATTAATTTATAATTATTGACAAAAAAAAAATTATTAACTAAAAGAATATGAGAAAGAACTCAATGTGTATAGTAAAATATAGATTTATAGTATAGTTGAATTTATAAAATAATTAAAAACGAATAATATAATTTTATCTATTGTATTTACAACTTATTAATATGTATTTATAGTTATTATATAAATAAAAAATAAAAAGAATTTTTTAGAATAAAACTGATTATATATATTTTTATATTATTTTATATTTAGATTTTTATGATTTCTAAAATTGAAATCCCGCACACAACGGAAGGTACATTTTCTAGTTAAGTATCTTACGCGGGTGGACTTTTATAAAAGCGATTCATACATTTCATAGGTTGTGTTGCCTAATACGGCAGCGTTTTAATTACTCCAATGTCGACATTGAATGAGAAACTTCATAGAAAGAGCACAACAGAACAAGGAAACAAATCACAATCAGCTGCCATGAAAGTTGAAAGCTTCCAGAGAGGAAGCCGCGATTTGACTCACCAACTCATTCTTCACATTCTCTCTCTTCATTATTATTGAAAAGATTCCTTTGTATTTTCAATTTTCACATGAAACCTCATTTCTCTCTTCATTTCGCTTTCGCATCTTCTTCGTCACACCCTCGGAGTCTCCGGCGATGCCCCGTCGATTAAACGACGGCGAGCCTGGCCGTTTTACCGCCACTGCCCTTCTTTTAATCGGTTTTATCTCATGTGTTATCGTCTACGCTGTCTTCTCTACTGTCCTCCGTCCTCAAGATCATAGACTCGATTCCCCTGTCCGATTCACGGAGGACTCGCGAGATCATGGCCACGTAGCGGTGGCTAAAGAAGGTGGCGGGTGTTGCCGTGGAATAGATAATTTAGAGCTTTGGGGTCCGGCTGTGAAGTGGGGGACGGATTTTAAGTTTAATTCGTCGGATGAATGTTGTAAGGCGTGTAAAGTTATGTGCAGCGGTAACGACGGACCTTGCTTGTGCGATTCATGGGTCTTTTGCGGAAACAGAGAGGCTTGTGGGTCCAAGTTTGGAGAGGTAAAGTCTGATCCTTGCCATCGAATCGAATTGTGCTTTGATTTACCAATATTGTCCGCTAAGTGCTCGACAAAATTATTCATTGAGCCATATATGTTCTAATTCCAGGGATTTAGTCGAAATTTACTTAATTTGAAGAATTCTCGTGATTTGTGTCTCTGTGTGTGTGACTAGTGGTTGAGAAATGGTGAATTGACACTTGCCATCGATTCAAGTTCTAGAGATTGAGATGTATTTTCATGTGTTCTGTTTCGATCTTCGCAGTGTTGGTTGAAGAAGCAAAAAGATGTCTTGATGCCTGATCGACAAGGAGGTGAGCAGAAAGTAATGTGGACATCTGGGCTTATCTTCGGACAAGGCGAGGTAGTTTGTATATCATGTCTGAAAATTACCTCCATTGATCGCCAAATTCAAATTCATGCATTTTATCAAACGCTTTTGTGTTCTCAGTTTCCTCAAACATTTACTAGTCCATGAAATTATTTAGCCTTTGGTATTGATTTGTCTGTCTGATTAGATACAAAAACTGCTATGTTTCATCAGATTTCACAAGATTATACTTTCAGTGTGTTCTTAGTTTCCTACTAATCTGCAAAATTACTGTGTCGGTGAATATTATTTTGGCAGTGTGAAACCAAAATCTTACGTCTATCTGATTTTATTGTGATGATAATTGCTCCTGCTTTCCTTCTTCTCATGAAAATAAATAGTGTTCTCGATGATTGTTGTAATTACTGAATAGCTACTTTGCTTCTGTTAGGGCATTGTTGGGTTTGAGACTGAACACGGCGTACTTCATGTTAAAGTAAGTATCTTAATATTAATGTCTCTTTTGTGCTTCGAGGGAAAGTTCCAGTTTTTGTTTAAAAGCTCTAGATTTGACGCAGATGCTTTCCTTTGTCGCAGCTTCACCCTGAGTGCGCTCCTTACTCAGTATACTACATTCTTAATTTGTTAACTCTGCGCCACTGCGCAGGCTGCCAGTTTCATCGAGCAGAGAACCGGGGATCATACTGGGACACAGAAGGCAATCATGTAAATAATGTAAGAGACATTACACAAATTTTACCTTTTAATTCTTAGATCACACATAATCATTTGCCAGTATAGTATAGATCATAGTAGCTAATGATCTCGTAGTATGAGTATTGATCCATGTTAGCTAGAATCTCTATCAATTTGATAGACTGGTAGCCATTTGATTCATCTAACGTACCTTCTTATTATCAATATCCGGCTTTGATATCAAAGTTCAAATGTGGGATAGACTTTTAGCCATTTAATTTATTTGATTAGACATTTTTCTAAGAGAATATTCGTCTTTGATATCAAACATCATGTGTGTGATCAATGGTGATTGACTGCTTAAATTTTCTTTGAAATGTTTGTTCATATCTCGCAGATAATGTGAGGTTACCTGATTGTACTTCAGGCATAAACCATGACCGGTCTGATCACATAGTAGAAATTGTGATTCATATGTTATGAAATATGATCTCTGTCAATTTGATAGACTCTTTAGCCTTTTGATTCATCTGATTGCATACCATTCTTCTTAGAGAATGCACATCTTCTATATTGAAGATCAAATGAGTTTCTGCTGTGTGATGAATGTTTTAGTCCAATAGTTTTCAGTTGAATTGATCAACTATACTTGTGATTTTTACCGATTCAATTTCCGTTGTAGCTTGTTCATACCTTATTACTGCACACATTTCTTCCTCTATAGAAACAGATTTTTTGCTTCTTGTTATTGAATTTGAAAGTCTCATCCTTTCTTCCTCTATAGAAACAGAGTTTAATGCACCCCTTTCTTCCTCTATAGAAACAGAGTTTTTGCTTCTTGTCATTAAAAGTCTCATCCTTTCACTGTGTCAGGCTCCCTATGGCCCACCATACGCCATGATTCAAGGAATACTCCAGGCTGAGGGAAACATGTTCACGCCGATCCCAACAGAGCACCGCCCAACCATAAGCCGTGGCTCAGTGGCATGGGTCGGCTCGGGTCCAGAATTCTTCATCAGTCTAGCAAACCACCACGAATGGAAACAATCTTACACTGTGTTCGGCTCTGTTCTGCCAGAAGACATGGAGATTGCGGAGACTATTGCTGGTTTACCAACAAGAGCCGATGTCTGGAAAAACGTGAATGTCTCTGTGCTGGAGAAACCCGTGTCCTTAACCGTAAGGAGGATGAAGACGGGCCAAGAACAAGAAGGAAATGGTTCGTGAAGAACCATTGAGAAATGAGTTCAGA
>VBRH01000925.1:20113-39584 GCA_014578085.1 Cardamine resedifolia | reverse complement strand
TTAAAATATCTTAATATTTTTTCAATATTCAAATTTTTGTTTTTAAAAAAATATTTCCAATTTTTTTTACGTTTTCAAATGTTTTTTATATAATTTCCGTATTTTCAAAGTTTTTTTTTTAAAAAAAAAAATTAATTTTCCGACTAATTGCCGACTAAATTAAAAAAAATTAATTTTTTTTAAAAAAAATTTTAGTCGGAAATTAGTCGGAAAATTAATTTTTTTTTTAGTTTAGTCAGAAAATTAGTTTACATTTTAGTTTTAGTTTGATATATTCTTTTTTTTTCCCGTCTAGTTTGATATATTCAACGAGGTGAAATCTTAATTACCCATTATATAAAAAGTTGAGTCTAGTTTTTTTTTTGGGGGTTAATTTCTTGATTGTAGTTATGGGTTCTGATGAACGTCAAATGTCCTTTAGAAAGTTCAATAAATTCTGCAGACAACACTAATGGACTGTCGAAAAAGGACAATATGACTGGACTTTTCACATTACTCTGTAGATACTTTGGCGATTTCCTAATTTGGATTAACGTTTGATTACTCTTAATGATAAAAATCTGGTGGAAGTTCCGAATCCAAAAAATCTGGGAGTATTAATTTATTTATTTTGTCTTATTGGAACCCTAGCTAGCTAGTGCCTTAACGTCTAACGAGCATTTCCATCGATCTATAGTCTCTAGATGAGAGATTGATTAATAAAAAAAAAAAAATGTGAGAGAAAGAGAGAAAAAGGGATAACCGTTTCTCAATTGGAAAACCTTAAATATTTGATGAGAGACTTTTGAGACAAGTATTACTTTATAAATGACTAGCAATGAAGATGCTCAACGTCATAATATGACCTCTCCACGGTTTTAAATGCATGGTTTGTACTAGTTTTGTTTTATTTACAAAATTATTGATCAACCTGATAATCATTTAATTACATATCTATGGCTAATGCTTGATTTTGTAATGTTTTCCTTTATCTTAATCGCAGATGAAGACTAATTTACAAAAGAACCATTTGATTTAACTGTTACATGATTTTGTTTTCTTCTGTAACATACTCCAACCATTCAACAAAGATGAAACAAATTTACAATATCAAATATATTCTTCTTAAAAATATATTATTATTTCAAAAAATTATTTTTTATAACTAGTTAATTTTAATTAATTTTGTAAAATTGGTAAGGAAATAAAGTTTTTACATTGAAAATAAAAACCTTTTTTCCAACCAAAAATTAATTAAAAACACTAATTTTTTTTATCTTTTTGAAACAAAAAGACCTAAAACATTCATCGTCATGGAACGGAATTTTTTTTATTTTGTTACATAGACCTTTAATTTTATCATGTATGCACTAAAAATTAATCTTAAACCCAAAATTATAAAATCTAACTTCTATTTAATGAATGAGATGTTCACGTAAACATATATGTTGTTGTATATGAAAATATAACTGTCCTAGACACAGTATAAAATGGCCCAAACAATTATATATATGTCAATTTTCACATAATTGCCATTTGCCAGCTACTTAATTTGTTTCTAAAATTTTGTCATCCCACCTATATACACTACAAATTTATAAAATGTCCACTACAGTTACAAAGTGTAGCCTAAGACTAAGCCAAGTTGGGTTGCAAGAAAATAAATCAAACAAAAAATCTCGAAATGCTTAAAGTTCAAATCTATTACGAATTATTTAAAAGAAACTTATGAAAATGAATAATAAGTACTACCCTACAAGATTGTCAACAATATTTCGTTGTTAATTATATATATCAAACGATTGGCCCTTTAATCTTTTGGACATAAAAACAAAATAATTTTGTTGTAACATGGAAAGTTAGATATGTCATGGAACTTAAAATAAATGAAGGTGGTCTGCCATACATGAAAAGGCATCGATGATAAGCATAAATCCTTTCAAAAATTATATTGGTAAGAGAATTTTAAATTAAATAATAACAAATTACAACCTATACGTTTGGTTATATAAACCTTCATATTAATTATATATACGGATGAATAGAAATTAAAATTTAGTCAGAGGATAATTTCAATTCATCCGTTATCTTAACTGTTTTGGAAGAAAGGAGACATTGACTCTAGTTTCTTACTTGCTTCAATAGATGAACATAAGTAAGTACCAAATAAAAGTAATTCAATTGTCAAGGTTCTAATTTATCACAATATGTAATGCAGTCATACTCAACCCCAAGTAGATCTATTAGCACCCAAACTTCGGTTATAAAATCTTGTTAAAAAAATTATAGTTTGTCGAGAACATGTTTATGAACTAATTTATCAAGCAACCTTTTGGATCGCTCCAAACTATAGGCTCTTTCGTATCATCTTCTTTTTATTTCAAAATTTAAGGTTTTATAAAAGACCATATTACATTAGTGTTAATTTATTGCATAAGTGGGAACCATGGACTTGTGTCGAGACCACTAGTTATAGCTTTAGAGAAAAGTAATTATAAAAAGGGAATGAGTGATAGAGGAAGAGCTTAATTAGGACGAGTAAAGACAAGTGGACTAATCCCAATATTCCCGTTTAGGAAAAGGGTTGTGCTGACGTCATTAAGAGTCATCGTCGGCGAGAATTAAATGAACGGTAGTGAACGATTGACATCCTCCCGGTGGTGGAGGTGGCGGCTGTTCTTGTGGTGGACCACGTTTTAAATTCTCCCTTCAACATTAATATCAAATTGATGTTATCAAGAAAGATTTCATCAATATATAGTTTATATGAAGAATCAAAAAATAAATTTGACTTGGTATCGAGGAAGATTTGAGATCAAGTTTGACTATGTGCATAAGCTTGGACATTCCATTTTTAAATGATTCTCTACTCTAATCTATCTAGTTTAATATCATGTTTTAAGAAAATTATGTGATGTAAGAACTGAAAAAATGGTTTAATTATTTATAAATGTGTGAGGCATTTTACTACTCACAAGTCGCAATGTTATTTTAACATATGATTTATTGAACAAATGCTCAAAACAATGGAGAAAGCCGTAGAGGCAAGGCAAATAAAGTTCATACATAGGAAACACATTTGGTGAAAGAAGATGACATTTCAAATTAGTTTTCTTCATACAATAAAGATTCAAGTAGCTAAGTGCTTAGAGTGGACATGAGGCTTTTAAGACAGAAAGCTAAACAACAAGATTATGGCTTTTAGTGCAAAGAACCTTCTATTACAAAGATCTCTTCTTGACCCTCATCACACTTCCCAACAAGTCGTATACGATCTTTGATCACAACGGATTCCGATTCACATCTTTGTACAACAAATACCGAGATTTAGTCTTTCCGAGTGCAGCATACCTGAAACAATAAACAGTATCTGAGAAAGTGTGGCCGAATGATCTTTCAGGTTATCAAGACAGAGTTCCTAGAGAAAGTTTGATTCTTCCAAAAGTTTGAAACAGAGTAGAAAATTCAAGTTATGGGCAGTCTCTTACCATTGAGGAACAAAAGGAGCCATCCATATGACATCACCAGCCTGAACTGGATACCTATTTAAAGACAAGATCACATCAAAAGTGTTATATCATGTGGTTGCAGTTTTACATTTTGGTAAAAATGCTTCTGATCACCCATAATATGAATAATGCAGAAAACTAATGTTCTTGCTTGAGCATGTTTGTGTGTGTGTGTGAGGAAGTAATCTACTTATATATATCTACAGTTTCGATTTATTAGCAAAAAAAGTCAGAGCAGAGTTTCGTGTACCAGTTATCGCCCAAGCGGTAAATGCCTTGGCCCTCCAGAAGCAACAAACCATGTTGGTTATAGTGAACTTCCTGTTAATATTGCATAATAATTAGAGAGGACTGAATCAAGACGGAAAAAGAACAGTTAAGGAAACGAAATTATGAGCAACGGATGTTATCAAACTATCAATATCCCTATGCTAATGAAGCTAAAATTCTGTACCTTGACATTGAGAAACTCTCCAGGCTGAAAATCCATAATCTGCATATGACAGACACAACAGTAATTAAGCTTTACAGGTCTCAAGAAGCGAATGGATTCATTAGATCAAATGAAGAGCTTACATGGATGTTGAAGTCATAAGCAAGGGACACCGGAATAAGTTTCCGCAGTTCAAAAACCTGTAATAATAACAAAATAGGGTTTCAGAGATGACTAGTTTAGGATCTAGAACATGAATCACAGTGTAAATTGAAATATTGTAGATTCATTGTGAAAAAGTGGAGATTTTGCACACGTACCTCACCGGGAGTCTCAAGTAGTGGTTGCTTGTCTGTGGAGCCAATGATAAGCTCTGTAGTGTGACTTCCTAGATGTTCATACCTAGAGATGTAGCAGTATAGGATGAGTTTTTAAGTTCTAAACAGTAGAGAGAACAGGAAATTTGCTTGTCGTATTAAAGGAAAGGAGAAGAACCTCAGCTCGAAGACAACGAGTGTTGCAGACTCAACACAGTCCAAGGAATGATGAAAGTTTGGAGGTAGGTATGCATAAGAATCAACCTACAGGAAACAATCGATTAAAATGAAGAAACTAATGGAGAAATTCTGCAACCATTCACCATCAAAGCTGGGAAGAAACGATATAACCAGAAGAATACTTGGGTAATTGTTTCATTATACAAATATCATACCGTCAATATGATTGAAGAACTAGATGTGTTAGAGAGTGTCACAGCACCCTCGACCACGAACACAAGACTTGAAACAGAATCAAGATAATGAAAGGAGTTAATAAGTTAATAAGCATAATGTAGATGAAAGTGTAAGCATATGTTAAAGAGAGAGTTCATATAAGTAACAATACCGCTCAATATCTTGTGGAGGTAAACCTGAACTTGACATTTCTGCAAGAGACAGTAAAATCAGCTAGATGATCACAGCATTCTACATATAGATTAATATAACACGGCAGATCCTTAAACCCTAAATCACTTGACTCGTTGTATGCAAAGCAGACACAAAGCTAGTTCATAAAGATTACATTCACATCTAGAGAGTAATGCTATCTACGGAATGAAGAATATAAACTTGATGTTCATCACTTGTGACAAAAACATTGAATTCAGACCTTTCATTTTTGCCAAGTACATGACAAAATGAGAACCCATTGCCGGAGTGATCAAATACGCCCCTAATGTGTTTGTCCTGTAGATTTGAGTAACAAATAAGCGCAAGAACTTGCAGAATTTTGTAGCTACAAAATTAAGAAAAAGTAGGGAAACTAAAAGAGTGTAATGTACCAGTCAGGTAAAGGGCTGTATACATGACTTTCTGGTGTTATTAAGGCATGATCTTGTTTGTATACACTTCGTGTGAAACCCGGCAAGTCTACAAACAACAACAGTAATCAGAAATGTTCTGCTTAAAAACTCGATGAGGATCCAAATGCAAAATGCACAATTCCAAATTTGATCAGAAAAGTCATATTAAATGCTTCCATAGTTATGTCAGCACCTAATTGATCAAAAGTAAGAGCTTTTTACAAGACATGAGCCAGAAACCTTCTCAGAGTAAACACCCAATTCAAGTAATCCTAACAATAACTTAACCTCTAACCAGATATCAAAATCAACCCTAGTCCTCAAGCCCTCGCACAATTGAACTAAAATAGAAGTCGAACTTAAGCACTAAAAGAATCAAACTTCTAATGACACAAAGCTAGAAAATGAGTAAACCGATAACATTTTCTGACAGTGAGTACAATGAGAAACAATTACGATTGTTGTAAGAAAACATTTGAACCTTGAAGGTGAGAAGGAGAGAGTGTTGGATTTGTGACTTTCCAGTAAATGGGTTTCGACTTTTCATCTGATTCAACGATCGGAGGCGCTGAACAAAACCTATCGTCGCTTTTCGAAGCTTTAGAAAAACCTTTTCAAAGGTGATAATTACAAATAAGAAAGTCCTCATTAGTTTCACAGTATGCTCAAAAGCTAGTAAAGAATCTAAAAGATTCGTACTTACTGATAATGATGAAGACGATTAAGTGAAGTGATCGCATTTTGGCTGAGGATTTCGATGCTCTCTATTCATTCATGTTTATAAAAAATCTGAGAAGAAGCCGAACACGACAGATTATTATTATTCTCTGAAGTCGCCAGTGGATGGATGTTTTGTTTGGTAGGCTCATAAAAAATTGTACTGATTAAAAAGTTACTTTTGCTCTAAAAAGTTATATTTATATATAAATAAAAATATTTAATTAATTATAAAAATAACGAAAAAACTTATAAAACATGAGGGAGTATATTTTTTCAGAAAAAGGAAAAAGTTCCCGGTTTTACTTCGGTTTGATTTGGTTTCTATCAAAATCAAAAACCGAACTAAATTCCGGTTTTCGGTCCAGCAAGAAACTGAAACTATTGGGCCTATTGTTTTGAATTTATTGGGCCCATGAACAATGTTAAGAAGCCCGAGTTGATACAGATCGTCGTTATCGTTTCGGGGTTCGGCGATTCTCTTTCTCTCTGCAACAAACAAAAAATGGAGGTAGCAGCAGCGACTGCGACGAGCTTCACAACGCTCCGAGCTCGTACTTCAGCGATAATCCCGTCTTCAACACGTAATCTGCGATCGAAAGGAAGATATTCGTCATCTTCTTCGCTCAGAGCTTCTCTCTCGAATGGCTTTCTCTCCTCGTATACCGGAGGAAGCATCTCTAGTGACTTCTGCGGTGCCAAGCTTCGTACGGAAACGCTTAATCCGTTAAATATGTCTAGTTCCAAGCCTAAGCGCGGAGTTGTTACTATGGTACTTGAATTTATACTTTTCACATCGCTTCTTAATTAGCAAAGTTCTTTACTGTTAGGATTTTGAAATCGAAGTTTTCGTGGCTATAGCTGAGATTTATGCTGCTGTGGTAGTGCATTTCCAGAAATTGTATTGGCTGAATCGTACTTCGACCATAGTTTTGAACCAATGGATTAGAGTGACTTGAACCAATGGATAAGAGTGACTTTAGATATATGCAATTAGATAACAACGGGAAGAATGCTCAATCATTTCTGGTGTTTGCTTGATCGGAGATAATTCATGTTTAGTTAGAGTGTGAAGCTTGAACAGTGCATTTTTGGAAGAACTTATGTACTATTGTGATTGCCTGGTGAGGAAGAAGTTGAGTAATTGTCACTTATTATGTGGCAGAGGTTTCACTTAACTATGTGTGCTACTTACATATGCATCAATTACTCTGATTATGATTATGGATTCCCTGGCTGTCATACAGAATTTGGAGGCTGCTATATTCTTTACAAATAGTTTTTTTTTGTTTTGTTTTACCTATCTTACTTGAGCTGAAATTTATTGTTGATATATTCAGTTTTGGTTTGCCTTTTCTTTTCCTATGGTTCTTATCTTAACGAGGTGTGCTTCCCTCTTATCAAAAGGTTATACCATTTTCAAAAGGAAGTGCACACGAACAACCTCCACCTGATTTGGCATCATATTTGTTCAAAAACCGAATTGTATATTTGGGAATGTCTCTTGTACCTTCAGTCACTGAGTTGATACTCGCGGAGTTTCTTTACCTTCAGTATGAAGACGAGGAAAAGCCTATATACCTCTACATAAACTCAACAGGGACAACCAAGGTAGTGTCCATTGGAAAGTCTGTCATATTAAGAGCACATGCTGATTAGTGAAATTGAAACTGTGGTTTGTTTCAAATGAATGATTAAAGGTCTCTAAATCATTACCTAGTCCTTCAAAATGTTTTAAGAGAATTTATCTTCTCCCATTTCAGGGTGGTGAAAAGTTGGGCTATGATACTGAGGCTTTTGCAATTTATGATGTCATGGGGTTATTGATCTTTATCCCTTCTCTCTACTTACTTTTTTTCCTTGATAGTATTGATGAGTAGATTTGAATCCTGAAAGTGCTTTCCAGAGTATTTAAACCTGCACCTGAATATATTTTTATATATAGCTTATTTTGGATAGAATGATCAGTTATCCATGCAACAACCAACTCTTACCTTATCTTTGACTTCAGGTATGTCAAGCCACCAATCTTTACTCTTTGCGTTGGGAATGCTTGGGGTGAAGCTGCTTTGCTTCTGACTGCTGGTGCGAAAGGAAATCGTTCTGCATTGCCCTCATCAACTATTATGATAAAGCAGGTTCTTTCTGATCTTTTCTTTTAGATTTTAGGTGGCGTCTTTTTCTATTTTGGTTTTCTTAGTCCAATTGGAAGAAACTAAGGCTTGTGATTCCTAATTTCTGTGCATGCATCTGTTACTCATCCAAATATATTCTCATGCATGATAACTTTGTAGCCCATTGCTCGATTTCAAGGCCAAGCAACGGATGTTGAAATTGCAAGGAAAGAAATCAGGCACATAAAGGAAGAAATGGTGAGAAGTTCAACTTTATATGAAGTCACATAGTAGAAAATCATGTATTAACCCTTGTGATGTCCATATAATATCTTATAGTTTAATATTCATTGTGCAACAGTGTCCAATTGTATAATTTGGTTCTTTTAAGGGGAAGATATAGATATATGTAACATACAGGGAATGGTTATATACTTCTGGACATCTTATTATACATTAATTAGCCATCAGTAGTATGCACTTGCTAGCAAAACTGAAATCATGTTAGCATTCTCTTTCCTTTGCTCTCCACTTTTATCTTTAAACTTATCTGATAAGATTACATGTGTGGCTCTGTTCTGTGTAATGTTATGCTCTAGGTGAAGCTGTATTCAAAGCATATTGGTAAATCCCCCGAGCAGATTGAAGCTGACATGAAACGCCCAAAATATTTTAGTCCCAGTGAGGCTGTTGAATACGGGATCATTGATAAGGTCTGATAATGACAGAACAATCCGTCCAACATATGAGTGGTTTTGTTTTCCATCAACATAGGGTGCATATCTTCTGGATAATTGACTTATTCTTTTCGTGTAATATGTTTGCAGGTGGTTTACAATGAAAGGAGTAGCCAAGACAGAGGAGTTGTGTCTGACCTTAAAAAGGCACAACTGATTTAAATGTCAGAATTGTCTTCCGAAATACCCCACGATTAACAGGTAAAAGCTAAAACTTACTCGCTTTGCACACTGCATATCAATTATAATGATGATGAAATTGCTTTTTAGAATTTAATCTCCTATAATTACACACGCATAAATTATTGTGGAATCATGAACTACTTTCGTTCTGTCAATTTTGGACCAATGATATCGTAGTTAGGAGCATTAACTAACACAAAGAGGAACACCTGTAAAAGCTCAAATACTTTTTTACACCTCATAAATGGTAATAATTACTTTAGCATCCAAGCAATAGCCTTATAGAAACGCAACGGATACACGGGGACATATATTTTGTAGTGTAAGTGCTTATAGTGGCCTCGTGTCTTCTAGTTTTGCATCCCCTTTAGGTCATAATAGTTACTTCCCATTTTCTTCTGTTAGGACCCATTTTCTATAAGTGATATCGTTTTCAATCCCCATTAGAACACACTTCACTATTTATTTGGCCGACACATATCCAAGGATTATGCTCCTTCAGACACTAGAACTCATATCATTTGCTGTCTTAAACAAATTTTAAAATCATAAACCTCTGTATCTTCTTTAATCATTTGCATATTAACACTTAGCACTGCTACGTCGTGGTGACTAAAAGCAATGATATTCTACTTCTAATCCTTTTTAAATTTTAGTTTGTTATGAGTTATGTCATTATCATTTTGCTGTAATTTTCAAGGTTGGAGATTTGACCGCAGATATAAAGGGGGAATCGGTGAACCGTTCATCATCACAAAACCAAAGTAAAGTCCTGAAAACGTGTTAAAAAATGTTACTTGTAGTAATGCAATTTTAGGGTTATTTGAACAGAAACAAACCCAATATGTGTAGGCTTGTGAATGCCTAGAAACTGGATTGGTGTATCTTCTTTTTTTTTTAATCTTTTAAATAATGCTCACTCCTAATAATGATTCTGTTCATCAGTATGTTTATGTGTATGTGCGTGAATTGGATGGAGAGATTAATGAGCGATGACATAACGATAAAAGTCACCAACCCCATTCATTATCTGTAATCCCATTTCCTATGAAAAGCTCACACTTGTCACAAGCACGCACTGTTGTTTTTATTGGACTTAACATGTCAACTGTTTTAATAACGTCACAGGTTTTTTACCTGCCGGCAAGTCCGATTTTTACTGGCGTAAGAAGTAACCAAATGATATGGTTTTCTACGTTTCTAATTTTAAATCTGATCTAAGACAAACCAATTCCAAACCCCATCAAATGGAAATAAGGTTTCTATAAACCGAGGACCAAAATATTGAATTAAAATCGTCTAATAATAGGAATAAACTAAAGTATTTAATTACCTCTAATTCTAGTTCATTGGGTTTAGTGTTGGTCGACATTGTTGATCGACTATCTGGTCATTACAGTTTTCTTTTCTTTTTTTGGTTAAAGTCATTACAGTATTTATTCGACTCAGAAAATCATAAGATTAAATCTGAATTTGGTAAAAGAAACTCCATTGAAAAAGTATTTATGGTAGCGATAATTATCGTATATAAACTTCCCTATGAATTGAATCTCATTCAAAATAATATTATCCAATCGGAAACAAAGAGAATAATTCTAGGAAGGTAGGGGACTAGACATATACCATTAAGTGGATTACAACCAAACCAACAACAAAAAGGCTTTTAATGAATTCTCTATTTCTCTATAAATTAGACTTAATAATATCTTCTTTTTTGTCTCTCTACTCCAACTCGTACTTACAATATTACAATAATAATGATTTCATTAGAATAAAAAACAAGGCTGCTGCTAATATCCTACCACCCAATGTGCTCGTTCCTCTTATTGACTGACCTCACTAAAAGTTACTTACGTGGTGTGTCTATCTTAATTTCAAAATAAAAAAATTAAAGGGGTGTATATATTGCATGAAATATAAAATTTATGAATTATAGAAAGTAAAATGATGTTTGGTTTGCCATATATTATTCTGCAGTGGTAGGTTTAGTAGCAACTTATTCGAACAACATGCTATTGAAAAACCTCTTTTACGAAGATGAACGAAAGCGGTTGTTTCTGTCCAATATTGGTTTTAAAAAATGTTATTTTACACAATCTTAATATTATAAAATGCTAGTAGCGAATAACGATGAAGTCTTTGCCACTCCAAAAAATAGCACGCTTGGTATATTATATTGAGTTCATTAATCTATTACACCAAAAAACTAATTATAAATCAATCTATTAATTATGAGGTGTCATGAACTTCTTGTTTTGGAGAAACGGATCTACCATTTTAAAAAATAATTACTTGACCCAAAAGCTATCTATCCCACCATTGTGTTTTGCATTGCCTATTTTGAATACTTCCTCACTCTAACTTGATACAAAATGTCAACTAATTTTCAAAGTATGTAATCAATACACGATATTTCCTAGGCGTAGCATTCCGGTTTACAGTTTAGTTTCGGTTCGGCTTTACGGTTTTTCGGGTTTATAGAAAATAAAACCATTTACAAACCGATTGAAATACGATTTGGTTCGGTTTGGTTTTCTTTGGTTTACGGTTTTAATGGTTTTACCAATAGTTAATTCGGTTCGGTTTGGTTTGGTTTCGGTTTCAGTTTTTAGATGATTTCATGATTTTATAAAAATTAATAATTAAAAACTCAAAATCAATACATTGAATTTGTAATTATATTTGTATTTGTAAAATGCCAAAGCACAAAATCGAACAATTGAAAAATTAAAACTCAAAATCAATTCTATTAGAAAACTTAAAGAGAATGGAAATAAAATTTAATGATGAAACTTGCAATTTTTTTAAATAAAATTCTAATAATAAATAAATTATCCAAAACCTTATATTATATATAAGATACCTAGAATTTTTGTATATATTTTTTATTAATTTTTTTTGTTAAAACCGTACTTTTGTTAAAAAAATTTAAATTAGGTGACATAAGTATTTATTTAAACATATGTAAAAATAATTTAAATATTTTTAAAAAACTGCAGTTTTACGGTTTTAAACCGAACCGAACCGAAACCGAAATAACTTTTATAATCGTAACCGAATGAGTTTTTAAGCAAAACCAAAACCAAAACTGAACCAAATTACAAATATACGGTTCGGTTCGGTTCGGTTTTTTCGGTTACAGTTATTTTGTCCACCCCTAATATTTACAATGGTTAATAGAGAAAATGCATTACCCAAAAATAATAGCATAGCGGTAATAATCCTTTTAGTCGAGGGCCTCGATGCCATAAACAAGTTTTTATTAACGTATCTTTTTTTTTTCCTATGACTGTAAATTTAATGTGAGAATTCGGCGTGTTGTTTTCCAATTGTAAGAAAATAGAGATAATGCATCCATTGAAAATAGATCATCGGCACGACCAACCTCCTCAATAGTTCCGCATTGTTCCGCACTGTACACTTGTACAAATTAAAGGATAAGATGGACGGAAAATTCTTCCATTTTTTTCATCATAAATTATAGAAGCTATAGTGTTCAAATGATCAAATCCATAAACATATGGTCATACTTGATCATTAATTATTAAAAATTCACTGCTAGATTATGTAGCTCTACTCCTTAATTCATCTAGACTAATATCAAAGAATAAAAATGCGTACAATAAGAATCAATTTTAAATCTATTATCAATTTTACATCTACTAGCATGATGCCAACTCTACTGCTATATTGGCAGATATACGATGTAAACATATACTTTAATACATTTGAACCTCTCAAGTTATATTATCAAATGGAAAATGCAAGTACGCGTAATATGAATTTGAGATAGCTTTTTGCCAAGTGGAAAGAAAAATAAAAGTGACGATACACATATGGTCTATCAAATGTATAATATTTTAATAAGCACTCTACCTTCAACTATAAATACCCCATTAAGCTTCTCCTATATTCCCATATCTTTCTTTTGTAGTACCAAGCTATATATTCCCAAATCACTAGTTTCAGAAAAAAAAAATATATATATATAATAGTCTTACAATAGTTATAGATAGCATTATGAAGCAGTCTCACGTTTTGCTTCTTCTACGTGTTCAAGTCATTGTCCTTTTGCCTCTCCTTTGTTTATCTGACGACTTTGTTAACTCAAGAGCTACTTATTATGGCAGCCCCGATTGCAAAGGAAATCCTCGTACGTATTTATATACTTTTTGTTATATTAATTTTGTACCTTAATTATTTCATTTTTTAAAAGTATTTGAAGCATGCATGATTGGTACTTAATACATTAATAGGAAATTTGGAACACTTCAATAGTCAATATCACTATCAAGCTTAACAAATTTATGTATTATCTACGTATAGGTTTAGGTTTATCCAAATTCTTACAACACAATCGAAAATGATTCCAATTAAGTGGTTATCAAAAAAATAAATAAAAATGATTCCATTAAGTGTCCGTGTCTTCAGTTCGAGTATGACACTAGTTTTGTTGGAACAATCCGTTCATATAGAAAATATTCGTAGAACTTTCTAATATGGAAAAAAGAATTATCGACGAGAATAAGAATAATAATAAAAATAACGATTATGCAGGAGGAGCATGTGGGTATGGAGAATTTGGAAGAGATATCAATAATGGTGAAGTAAGTGGTGTTTCATCGCGACTATGGAACAATGGAACTGGCTGTGGTGCTTGTTATCAGGTTAATATTTCATCAACAAATTACAATACAATACTTATGTGTCATTACTAAATTAATATTGTAAATTATTAATAAAAAAGGTAAGGTGTAAAATACCACCACACTGCAACGAGGAAGGAGTATACGTAGTGGCTACGGACTACGGAGAAGGAGATGGTACGGACTTCATCTTTAGCCCTAAGGCTTATGGACGTATGGCGCGACCTGGCACAGAGGCTCAGCTCTACTCCTTCGGTGTGGTCGACGTTGAGTACCAAAGGGTCCCTTGCCGCTACGGAGGGTATAATCTGGTGTATAAGGTCCATGAGAAAAGCTATAATCCTCATTATCTTGCCATTCTTTTCTTATACGTTGGTGGTGTCAACGACATCCTCGCCGTTGAAGTCTGGCAGGTAAATACTAATAAAATAAAATAAAAGTGTTGTTAAGAAACTTGTTAGATTTGTTTTTTGTGTGGATCAAAATAAGTTTTGTGTTAGACATATATTTTATTTTACATCAAGAAACATTATTAGTAGAATTAAGTTTTGATGAATGCATGTGTATGATTGATTTAGGAGGATTGCAAAGAGTGGCTACGTATGAGAAGAGTGTTTGGAGCGGTTCACGATTACCAAAATCCACCAAGAGGCAGTCTCTCTTTGAGGTTTTTAGTGTACGGAAGCGCCGGAATCAATTGGGTCCAATTGCCGAACGCTCTTCCCGCCGATTGGACCGCCGGAGCAACCTACAACTCCAACATTCTCCTTACTTGATTATTCACTTTCCATCTAGCTCTCTATCTCTATTTAGTGTGTTTATATATTTATAACTATGATTTCTCCATGTAATGGCTTATACATATATTTAAATAATTAAATAATGCCCGGCTCTCTAGAACAATGATAATAATAATCATATATATATATATATATAGTAGATTCATATAATTATGTATTCTGTCTTGTAAAGAAGATTGTAATGATTTGTAAGAGTCTGATTTTCATGAAATAATCAGTACTAATAAAAATTTCAGAAGATTAAAGTTTCGTAACCTTTTTTTTACGCCAGCTCCATCAGTCCACTAGCCAGTACCACTTTCAAGTAATTAAGTCTTCTGTACTATTGTCAGCGGGCAGGTTTGAAGATGTATTTCCTTGTCTTTCTCTAGACTTGGCCAGAGAATCAAATATGCGTTTTCCCGCAACGCACTTTAGACTTTGATTTATGTTAGATCACTCAAACAAATAGAATTAGTGGGCACAAAGAATATCCTGAATTTTGATGATATTTGTGATTCGTTTCGATTTGTTCAATTTAATAACTTTTTTTTACTTGTATTAGCTTCGAACATAACCTATATCCACTAAAATTTAAATTATTTGCGGATATCCAATTTGGTCCGTAAAAGTTTTAAAATAATTATAAAAATTAAAATAAATATAAAAAAGTTCAAAATTTATCCCAGAAATGACAATATTATATTAAAAATATTTTCTTCTTAATTTATTAAATTTTAATATTTAAATAATTAATTTGAGGAATCAAAATTTATAATATTACATATAGATATAATCATTATGCAATATATATATATATATACATATGTAGATATATTGAAGCAATTTTAATATTTGTTATTTGCTCTGATTTTAACGAATAATAATTTTTAATATTTGCTTTGTTTTGAATATTTGATGTAGCTTTTGTCATACTGTGAAAAAGCCGAATTGGCGGCAAATATTTTATACAGATAGGCCCAGTAATAAGTCCTAAGGCCCATATAATTTTTAAAATAATGAAAACGGTGTCGTATTTAAAATAAACTACAATGCAATTGAATCAAAGAGTAGAAATCGATGGCTTAATCGAGCTCTGAATCCTGCTCATCTTCTTCGATCGATTTTTTTTGTTTTTCAGTTTTCTTTGATTCCTGAGTTCAATTTTCAGAGCTGAAACCCTAAATTTAATTCGGTTTCTTCTCCAACTTTATCCGAAAGTTTAATCCTTTCCTTATTTGTTGATTCATGAAGTTGTTCTTGTTTTGGATTTGGGTTGATGAGAAGGTGCTTTAGTTATCTAGTTTGCGTAGAGTTGATAGCTGTGAGGCAGAAACCCTAATTTCGTTGACACTGTTGAAGTCACACACAAGTTAGTAAACTCTTTCAGAAGCGGTCCTGTGAGTAGGAATCCCCTATTAGTGAAGATGCCGCAAGTTAGGATCATTGCCAAAAATTTCATGGACATGGTGGCGTCTCTTCCCGCCATCAAGCTTGACAAACTCTACAACAATGTCTTCATCTGCGAGGCTATTCTCAGGTTGATTTTTTTTAATCTATTTTTAATCATATATGATTTATATAATTTGAAGACTAATAAACCTGAATGTTGAATTTTGAAAAAGTTGAGGATCTTACCTTGTTGAGATTGTATTAGGTCTTTACCACCTCTGGCCAAGAAATATGTATTGCAGATGTTGTACATTAATGTTCCTGTGCCTGCCACGATGATGGAGGAGTGGGTGCTTGCAGATGGCGCCTCTAAGCACAGAGTTGCTATAGATCGACTCATTCAATTAAGGATTTTTTCAGAAATATTAGATAGGTATGCATTCTTGGTTTGTTTATCATATCTTGAACATTCTAGATACTGTCATTTTTTAGACTTATTCACTCATTTCAATACTTCAGTCTATTCACTTTGGAAGGTTATTTATGTTGAATTCTTTTGACGTTAGATGTTAACTAGAGCATTGAATCCTCGGAGCTTCATCTTATACTTTAAAAACAGTGTGTTTAATTTGTTTATGATTAATATGTGGGGATGATGATAGTTCCTATTCTTTTTCCTGTAATACTTTAAGCTGCTCTTTCTACTCTTTTCAGGAAAAAGGGAACTAGTTACAACCTAAATCCTACGTTTCAGAACAATCTTCAGAAACATATAATTTCCGGGTAAAGACATCTTTATGTTGATGGTACAGTCCTTTTAAGTTTTTTCTCTAGATTTTTGGAAAAGATGCTGATGAGCTAAACTTGAATATTGTAGTGGAGTTTTGCCTAGGGAGCCTATGAACTCCAACAATGCCATTAAGCTTCCAAGTCTACTAGAACTCGAAACCTATGCACTTCAGCAATGGGAGGTGTGTAGTTTCTAATTACATATTGGTAATACTAGTAAGATTCAGGTAGTTTGTAAAAGGCAATATCTTTCAGTAAGGATTTCGTTAGTATCTGATGATGTGCACTTATGTTTGTCAGTGTTTCTTGTTACAACTCATAAATTCGGGTCATGGTGAGAAGCTAACTGGCATTAGTTCATCCATGATGAAAATCTTCCAGCGAGGTTTAATGAGTCAGAGGTAATGTTGTTGTACACGTCTATAGATGCATAGTGGTGGCATATAGCCTCCCAATTTAATACAGTTCATGTGATATTACAGAGACAGAGATGGCCCGAGATTAACTGAGAGTGGCTTTCAGTTTTTGGTATGCAAGACGTGAGTCATTGATCTCTTATTACTTGTATTCATGTAATTAACCTTATTGACCCTAATTTGCAGCTGATGGATACAAATTCCCAGCTTTGGTACATTATCCGAGAATACATATCGAATGCCGAGGTTTGTATCATGCCTTGATAAGGTCTAGTTAAATCAATATATCAGTTTTGCTGTATTAATAACCCAGTGTCATTGTTATTCAGGAGCGAGATGTGGATCCAGCAGACTTGATTTCATTTTTGTTAGAGCTTAGTTTTCATGTTACTGGTGAGGTATAACAGCAATTCACAAAGTCATTCTTGTTCTTTTGTACTCTTATTTGATTTAGCTGGAGGCTTATTAATTAATTCGTCGAGCTCAAACATTCTTGTGCACGTTGCAGGCGTATAACTTAAATACCTTGACTGAGGTTCAAAGAAATACACTCAAAGACCTTGCAGACTTGGGATTAGTCAAACTTCAACAGGTTCGACCATTTGGGATATCTTTTTCATTACCAAAAGAAGATAAACTTTGCAAAAATGAAATTTAGAGAGAATATAGAAGTATATCATATGCTGAACCAGTTTCATCATTATCACAGGGAAGGAAAGACAGTTGGTTTATTCCTACTAAACTGGCTACAAATTTATCAGTCAGTCTGGCAGATTCCTCAGTGCGAAAAGAGGTTACGCCTTTTGATTCTCCTCTTTTCCTATTTCTACCTACTACCGACAATTTTCTTGATTTCGTGTATCCTTGTTGTTTGTTATTCCTCATCAGGGATTTGTCGTGATGGAAACAAACTTCAGGATGTATGCTTACTCCACATCTAAGTTACAGTGTGAAATTTTACGTCTGTTTGCGAGGTAGAAGCTTCTGAACGTTGATCTAAAACTCTACTCTTCTGTGACTTGAAATCCTTTAGGTCTGTCTTAGTAGTTGCTGCTTCATTTTTCCAGGATAGAGTACCAACTTCCAAACCTTATTGCTTGTGCAATTACAAAAGAAAGTTTGTACAATGCATTTGACAATGGCATCACATCAGACCAGGTACAGTTAGTTTCAGTTGAAAAACATTTTGAAGTATCCAATACATGATTTTATGCGTACACTGGACTCGACCCACACTACCCATGAGATGTTGATATTGTTGATCAAATTGTTGATGCTTCTCTTAAAAGTTTCTGAATATTCTTTTGTTTTTTGCCTTTCTTTTGGTTGTCACAGATTATAACTTTTCTCCAGCAGAATTCTCATCCACGATGTGCTGATCGAGTCCCATCTATTCCAGAAAATGTCACTGATCAGGTTTATACTCTCTCTCCTACCATCATGTGTCAATTATATAAAAATGTGTGTAGGATTGGTTTATAGCTTGAAAAGTACATACTTCATCCGCTTCACAAGCTTGATGAACAGAAATGCATTGTTTCTGGCAGATACGGCTTTGGGAGGCAGATCTGAAGAGAATCGAGATGACCCAGGCTCATTTCTACGATGAATTTCCTTCAAAAGTAACAAACCCAAATCCTCTTAAATTTTGTTTTCTCCATATCGCAAAACCGTTATAGTAAATCTCACAAACCAAAATCATGTTGACAGGATGTGTTCGAGGCAGCTTGTGACTTTGCTCGGGAATGGGGAGGCCTTCTTTGGGAAGACTCTAAGAGAATGCGACTTGTTGTGAAATCCGAAGTTCACAATCAGATGCGTGAGTTTCTTCATACCCAAAGCAAGTAAGAAGAAGGAAACTCACATTTTCTTCTCTTGTGTAAAACCTCATGTTTTGATACTTGAAAATATTTTGTGCAAGGTTTAATGTCTTAGTACTCTATTAGTTCCCATAGTTGTTACCCTGGGATCACATGCGGCACCACAAGTAGCTGCATTGTGCGTTTCTTCTTCTCTTATTCTTGAACCGGACATCACTTGCCCATTGATCTTTAGTCCTTGACCCTTCCATACCTGAACAGACAAGAACAAGAACTCAGTGAGGCAAGAAGAACATGATCTGACACAACATTAAACACGTCAACAAAAACAACAAAAACGGACAGAAAATAAAACACATGAAATCAACAAGACAAAAATTACTAACTTATTAGCTTGACAGCATATCAGTTATGAGCTTGTTCTTTAAAGCTAATTCTATTTCAGAGAGTGGTTCTGATTTGGCTAAGAGACTGTCCAACAATTTTTTGTCTGAAATCTTATCCTTTAAAGCTAAATCCTTTTGCTTTATCTCCCACATGGTCTGGAAATGCAAGAGCTTCTCTTGTTGATCCACAGTCTTGCTCGCAGTCCTTTTAACTTTGGCCTTTGTTGCC
>VBRH01000925.1:4044-19523 GCA_014578085.1 Cardamine resedifolia | reverse complement strand
GGTTTGGTAAGAAATCAGAAACATAATTTAGACATCCTAAAAATCTTTGGAGTTGTGTTTTTTCTCTTAGTTCATCGGGAAATTTATCGGCGAACTCTATTGATCGTGATATAGGCGTAATTGTTCCTTGATATATGTTATGACCTAAGAATCTTATTTTAGTTTGGAATAAATGCATTTTCTTGGCGGATAATACTAATCTTTGTTTTTTGATTATAGATAAAAGTGTGTTTAAGTGATTAATAACTGCTATAGTCCAGGTAGAAAAACATATGCGCCCATGTGTCGAAACTACAAGCTTTAGGATCATGCCAATCTTGTCAAAATCCCTGATTGTGCATATAGTTAAAGAGAATGCCCCATTTTTACCAACACTGAATTGTTATACTTTTGCTACGTTTAAACGCACACTTTACCACTCTTACGTTCTAAACTGTGAGCATCTTTCTCATCCGAAAAGTTAATGGTGCCGACAAAGGTTGAAACAAGTGTGTAAAGCTTCAGTTTATGATTCAAAGTTCATTTGAAAACAACTTATATTGACAAAACGTGGCCACTTTGGGACTGGCCAACGAGGGCCACCTATAATAAAGTTCTTGCACGCTAGACAGATCACAATCTCGGTCTTGCTTCTATTCAGTCAACCCAATTCCAAATTATTAAAACCCAGCAAATGCGAGGCTGCGATCTCAGCTTGATCAACTAAGAGAATCGGAACTTTTGGAGGTGTTCAGAGACTCTGAATCTATTGTGTCAACACGAAGACAAGATCTGTCTTTATTTTGCTTGAGCTTTGTCATTGGCTGAGGATTCTGAATCCTGGATCTTCTCTCCCGTGTTTGCCTCTACAGTTGCATTCGCACGTGCCCGAGCGAGTCTCTCAGCTTCTTCAATATTTCTTATAGTTTCCTGTTGTGTTGCATTCATCATTGTCCCCATCATTTTCTTCTCCCCTTCGAGCTGAATCTCCATTATGGTACTAGCTTGCTTGTCTATCGGCTTGAAGTAGTCTTCAATCTGAGCCTCCTGTATTGTTAAAGACCCAAAACAAACTTAGACTTGAAATTCTACTAACACCGACAAAAGTAGAAGAAAACAGATGAAAGCTTTTTGATTTAAGAAACACAGACTCTGACTAGTGCTTTTGCTCTTTCCTTCCAAAAATTTATGCTTTAAGAATCTCAAACGGTTTAAGCTTTCTTTAATTGCTTCAGAACCAAAAGCACTTGAAGGACATACTATCTCAAACATTTCGCACCATACTTAATGTACATATAGTGTTGATTAAACAAGCGATAAACTTAATGAAAGTCAAGTAAATAATTTGCAAACTTTGGACTGAGAATAAAGAGAAGAGACTCACAGTATTCTCAATCTGCTTATTCAAATTCTGCATCTCCTCAACCATACGGCGGACTTCAGATAATACAACCTGCTCTGGGAGTCTGTTTATCTCTGCTTTCCTTTGTTGGGCCTGCAAGCATTTTGATCATTTGAATTAGATAAAAAGGTAATCATAACGAAGCTAAAGTCACAAGCATTGTTGAACAAGGAAAAAAAGCCAAAGTCTATTATATGGTTGGGAAACACTATTGAAAGGAAGATCATATTTCACCAGTCACTTCAAATGTAGTTTACCAAGTAATATCCCAATTTAACTGTTTACATATACTACTCAATTATCATAAACAGAGAAGTACTTATTGAAGTTGAATATCCTGCATACAATGAACTTCCATCTTTACTTTACCAAGGAATAAACATGGGTAATATCTAAAAACATAAAAGCTTCTTCAATGTCTCATCCTCACAGTCAAGTAGAAAGGGTTTTTCAAATTAACACGACCAACTAAAGTCCAAAAGCAGGAACTATACGAGTTTCATCATCTTATTCTACCATTCATTCTAGTACAACAGATTGAGGCATGGTGAGACAAAAATAAAAACCTGCTGAATACGCTTTTCGAGCTGCAACCTGTAATTCCGGATTCTCCTTTCTTCGTATCCAGAGAGGACTCTCACATAGAACAAAGCTTTTCTCCCATATTCCACCAGCTTATTCATCTTTCCTGCAATCCACCTGGGCTGGGAGTTTTTTTTTTTCTTTTTCTAAACAATCAATGAAGAACCAAAACATACATCAAAATCAATTAGTGTAATGGAAAATGCAAACCTAAACCTGGAAATTGATTGTTCAAAAGCCAAACACATTGAAAACAAAAAAAAAAAAGTATCTCAGATTAACAAAGATGAGAAATTGATGAAGTATCCGAACAAAGATGTCTCGTTTGTCTAACATTGCGCATCAGTTGATTATAATGGATAAAATGGATAACACAACGAATAGATTCGATACCATACAGTCAAAACTACAGATCTAACGATTAAAGGATGGAATCATTTCACATCGAAGACTATGAAATGAAGGAAATCGCAGGTCCACGCTCAGCAAATGAGTTCAGAGGGAATCGAAAAGAAATTATACAAGTGGATTTATGAAACTAAGCTCGTTTAGGTACAAAACTATTGATCAACAGAGACGTACTAGCTGGAAAATCGGAAATGGCGAGAGACGGGATTAACTCAAAAGACCTGGCTCTGCAAACATACAAGCGAGCGATGAAGCCGCAATGAAGAACAGAAATTATAATTCACTGAGAAACTCCGGTTGAAATAGCTGTTACTACCATATACTGAGGAACTCCGGCACCGGCGGCAAGAAAACACCGTCCCCGATCTCTCGCTTGACTTAAACGGGATATCCAAAAGAATTAACCAATCGCTTCTGTCTCGTTCCCATAGTGGGCTCAAAATGGGCCCTTTTCTGAACTTGGCCCAGCCCGGTACTCCCTATGAAAAGTCTTTAGACAGTCACATGTAGCCGTTGTTTGATTTGACAGTCTCATATAAGTCACAAGTAACCGTTGATAATAAATTTATTTATTATTATTTTTTTTGGTTAAAAGATATATTGATAATAAATTTGTTTGATCAATTCTTGTTTGTTTGCGTGAAACTGAAATTTATTACGAGGCTCCAATCTCTTTAGTTAAACCAAAATATTTTTGATTGAAATAACTATTTCATCATATTGGAATATTTGAATGCTTACGTCTAAATGTTATGCATATTACCGAATAGTTTGCTTTTGTCAGTTAAATTAAATACGGAATTCGAACCTGTCGAAGAAACCAAAGCAGAATATTCATGCGTAAATTATTACTGACGTTAGAGTCGTAAACTGGTTCAACATAAATAGAAGTTTATGGTTTGGTTCTGTGGAGATGCCGGTTTAAAAGAACCGGTTTGCTTATTCTTTATTCTCTTTCCTTCAGATTTAACTTTACACAGAATAGAGAAGATGAAAAGATGCGTTGAAGGCTTGAAGCTAAAAAATAAAAATCCCTGTTAGTGACGAAAATAACCCTACAAAGAGACCATTATTACAAGAAAAATATTCTTCCTTTTCCTCTTAACGGCTAGTTTTGTGAATGATCCTTCATCTTCTTGTCTGAGCTAGACACGCACCAAATTAGACACTACTCTTTCTCTCACTCACTCTCACTGTTCCTCTCTTTCTCTCAGTGAATCTCTAATTTCTGATATTTTAGTGTTAATGGAGAAATTCGAGCATATGACAGTGGATGAGTTTAACAAAGAAGACTTCTACGAGACGATAGAAGCACCCAAGTTTGTAGACCTCACCGCACCAGATCATCGCCCTGAAGGCGATGATCGTTACTGGTTCTGTTCCAGAGTTGGTCAGAATCTTATTCACTCTCTTTTAGTAACTTTTTCTCCTTGAGAAATTTGAATCAATCACTAGTAATACTTTCATTGTTCCAGAGATCTGGGAAACAATTATGGAAATTTTCTGGATCTTGGGGTTAATATTGTAATCGATCTGAAAATTGCTGAATTTAGGGTTTTAGTGAACAGTTTTCTGGGTTTGACTTAAATTAGCTTCTGTTTTGATCCCTTTTTGTTTCCTTGGTGGTAAATGTGAACTTAGGATGTGATCAAAAGCATGAAGAATATATGGATTCGGAAGCAATCTACAAAAAATTCGTTCTTCGGGTTAGCTGAAAAATCCAAACTTTTTTTCTTTTCTTTTTCGTTTGAAAAAAATCATCAACTTAAGCCTTTGATGTTAATCAACATTACTAGGTCATGGCAGCTAGGAGTCCAAGTGTTCGTCTTCGAAAAGCTCTTTATAGAAAGGATTTCAGGTAATGAAATTCAAACTGTAAGAAATGTGTTTTTGGACCTTAGAGAGATCATCACTGTAATGTGTGTTTAACGTTACATTGTTCTATATACTTTTGATGATTACAGTGTTGATCCTAAATGTCCCAACACGGTTCCTGCAAAGCCTTCGAGATCACGTGTGTCTAAATTGGCTATGGTCTCATCTATTCCTCATAAGGGTAATGTTAATATCAAATCAAAAGAAGTGAAAGTAATTCCCACAAACAAGAATGCAACTCCAAAGGCAAAGGTGTCATCAGTTCCTCACAAGGCATTAACTGAGAGGAAGAAGCAAATGCAGAGTCCAGCAGCTTTTAGGAGTGTACAGAATCCGAGAAGTGCAAAGATCAAGGTGTCGGAAAACAGAGTTGTTGCAAAGGCTTTGGTGTTTCAATCTCCGAAGAAGGTTGTGAAACCGAAGAGATCTGTGGAGCTTAGTTCCTCGGTGAAGAAGTTGTGTAATGGGATGAGGAAGCTTGAGATTGAAAACAAAAGAAATGGTTTGGAGGTTAATGATAAGGTTGTGAGTTCAGTTCCATCTAGAAGACCACTAAAAGCACGAGAGGTGAAGAGCCGAGTGTTTGATTCTTTACGGTCACAGAAACAGATCGATGAGAAAGCCAAAGGTCCTGGTACATTGAGAAAGAGGGTCAAGGAAAAGAAAGAGCCTGTGCTTTCCTCTGATCCTTCCAAAGCTCATGAAGCTACTGGCAAGGAACTTGAGAATCAATCTTTGTGCTGCTCAAGTAGTGTGCCAAGGAGTGAAGAAACTAGTGGAGATGTAGAGTTCTTGGTCGAAAACAAAGCTGAAGAATTGTCAGATACATTGAAGGCTAACATGAACAATCAAACCCAGGGCAGAGAAGATACTGCTGTTATAAAGGAGAGCGGACTGGATACATCAAAGCAATGTCAAATTGGGGAGATTGAAGAAAAGGAAAATGCATTAGCTTTGGAGTGTGATGACAAAGAGAATGCTACTATTGCAGCGGATGTCAATAGAGAAGATAATTCTGTATTAAAGGAGCATGTGTTGGATCACAAAAAGCAATATGAGAATGAGACTGCAAAGATAGAAGACAAGGAAAATGCATTAGAGTGCGAGGACAAAGAAAATGCAGCAGATGTTGATAGAGAAGGCAATAAGGAAAATTCTTCAGCCTTTGACAGCAACTGGTGAGGAAAATGTTGTTTTATTTGCTTTACTTTGGGTTTCTTTTTTGCGCATCATCTCACATAGATACTTGTTTTGTGTGAATCTCGTAGGAAAGTCGAACAAGGCACCTACCCTCTGTTGAAAAAGAAAGTCTTTGGCAAGAAAGAAATTTGTAAAACTACTCAAAAGGTAAGCTAGCTATGTACCTTCTGTGTACTATCTTATTGGGCTCTAGTGTATCATCTTCTGTTTATTTATGTATTTGTATGAACCAGGTTATGACAGTAGCAGATAAGTGTTTCAATGGCAAGACTGTTTCGGCTGGTACTCGTGTCAAGTATACGAAACCTAAGCTTACAAATCCAAAGCCTTTTCGACTTAGAACCGATGTATGATACATGTGCAATAATTCAACCCACCATAGATGTTTGTTCTCTCTCTAATATGCAACTCTGGTTTTTTTTTTTTCTGATGGAAAAAAATTTACAATTTTGTATAGGAAAGAAGAATTCTCAAGGAAGCAAACACAGAGAAGAAACCACGATGTGCTCTTGCCAAAGAAGAAGAAACTACAAACATTCTCGGTTCCCATGGAGAAAACTTAGGTCCAAAACATCAGCAAGTTAGAGTAAGTTCTTTCAAAAGCATATCAATGTCTGTTCATCTTATGAGTGTTTCTTATTTGTGATATATTAATCTCAACTGCAGTTGGAGAAGAACACAACTTCCCGGTTAAAAGCTTCAAGAGGAACATCCACAACACTTGTCTCTGAAAATATAGTAAAATCCAAGAGGTAAAAACTGCTGATCATTTGAGAGAACTACGCAAACGAGTTTTGACTTGACATAAAAGTTACCTTTCCTCAGCATGTAATCCGACAATCTCTTTTGGCTTTCCTCAGGGTTGCATTTGGTAGAAAGAAGCAAGTGGCAAGTAAAGGAATTGAAACGGTGGAGGAAACTAAAACTAAGAATGGAGAATGTAAGGAAGTTGCAACCATCAACAAATCTTCTGTTTGTGTTGTTGCTTCAGGGGAGAAAAGACCTGCAACTGTTCCAAAGGGACCAAACTTCCATAGCATTCACTTCCCCAAGAGCTGTACAAAAAGAGTGGCATCACAAGTATAATAAGATCATTTGTTAATGAAATCTTTGTTTCAATTGATACGAGAGTCCTGTAACTTTGGTTTATCTTTGAGAAATGACACGAGTGAGATTGTTTTAGTGTGTATAAACAAACACGTTATTGTAGTCATTTTTTTGAGATTGATCAACACAAAGTGTTATGTTAAAAAAACTCAAAAAAATGTTGAGTTCTTGGATTGGGTAGAAGAACTTATGCTCGAGTCAGTTTTCAGTACTGATACCGATAAGCAACCTCAAGTTCACTGTGTCAAACTCAAAACGCCACTAGGCAATAAACATCTGGAGTTGGAAGATTCTCCAACTATTCTACTTCAGTTGCAAGAGAAAAAACTGGTTAGTATGAAGAAACTTGAATTCGTCAAGTCATTATCACAAAAGTCAGGGTCTAAATAAGTTGATCTTGTATTAGAACAGAATTAATTAAAGTAGTTAGATGCTTTAGCTCCCTGAAAAATATGACTCAGTTTCAGAGATTATACCAATACGTAACATATTGATATGGATTAACGTGCCAGAATTTTACACCGCATCCTTTAATTGTCTTGACTGAAAATGGAATCATTTTCTTTTCTCGGTGTGAATGAGGATTATACTTGCTACAGTCACAGAAAAGGTTATGGTAGCAAAATTCATATTTGATATCCTCGTAGTCCAACTGTCTATTACTAATATACATAGCTTTGTATATTGTAGTTTCTTTTCATCTTTTGTATAAGTTTTGTATATAAGAGTATGTAAACTGGTTTCGGCACACCCATCAGATTAATTTCGTCAGTTTGTTAACTGGTTAAGTAATATTTAGTGTAATAGTTAAATCTGGTTAGTGCCATATGTGTGTAAAGCAAAGTTCAAGAATTTATTAGGCGCTAGTCGGGCGGTGGGGAGGACTTATCGCCTAATTGAATAATCGGAGATTATATGAGGATTAATTGGAGATTTTTTTAAGGGTTATTTTAATGTTTTAAAAATATATTAATCCATTATAATTAAATTTTTATATAATATGTCTTCAAAATTGCAGTAAACACATGAAAACATATGTTTAAAACATAATTTTATAATTTTTACTAAAATTTTGAACCTAAGTTATTGTACAGCATCACAAACTCCCAATCTAAATATTTGAATAACAAAAAAAAGTATTTTATATTTACAACCTAAAAATAATTGGAGTATGTAAGACTAGACGGAGACTAATCGGATTAGGCGGAGAGTAATCGGATAACTGAAATTAATCGTTAATCGAAGCGGATATGATAGACTTAGCAACTAGGCCGAGATTCTTAGAACAAAGACGGTAAAGTGTACCACATTCATTCGACTCTTAAAAAGTGTGCGTTTCCAAAAGTTAATAATACACATCCAATCAGTTACTACTAGTCTTGATCCAAAGAAAAAAAGAAAAGGAAAAAAGGCCACGTGTTAGTCTTGATAAGTTCATAACTTCTACTCCACTAGTTGTAATAATTTACCAATATATTGTAATAAAGATGCGAATACAGACTTGACCGACTACATTTATATATACTCATAATTAAACACGAGTTATAATCTTCTATAAATAAACACGACTACATTTACATATATATAAACGGTTATATATGACTTAAATTAGATTGGATTAATTAGGTTTCTTTATCGTCTGATTACATTATTATTAGATATATTTTGATCTAATATTCAATTACAGCATATGCGATTATGATGAACAATTTCTACGAACAACGATTACAAGACGCAAACTCTCATGACGGACAGTTCTGCATGTACGTCATCTCATGATGGACATATTCTCTCCGCAACATTCGGATCTACGACAGACGGTTCTGCATGTACGACATTCCTATGATGGACATACTCTCCATGCAACATACAAAATCACGACGGCCGGTTCTCTCTGCAGCACTCTGAAACCTCCGATAAACTTTGCATCCATTAATCTGCAAGAAACTGTATTCTCTGGGACTCGAACCCCATATATGGTGTAAAAACCTTTAAACTCTTAAGCAATGGGCCAAAGGTGCTTCCACTCTTTCCAATCAATTTAGGATTAATTAAGATTTGTTTCTTATAAATAATTTTCTTAACCTAGCCACCATATATTCTGAAATTTTGTATTCTTAGTAATAAAACATGTCTCTTTGCTTATGGATATAACCAACAGAAAGTGTTGGTGAACCACATTAATTATGTATCGTGTTCTTTACGTTTATGTTATCTTGCTCATATCTGATATAACAAACTGGAGAGTACAATGTTCTTCGTTCTACGTCCGTGCGAATTTTGTGTAGTTTCATATTCATGAAAATTTCGAGCACAATCAGTTTCGTACAAAATTCGTGTTAAGGCACAAGGTTTTTTTTTATGTGTACGTGCGATTTGGGGCTGAATCAGTTTTTGTGCATAATCAGTGCATAAGAAAGTTCGTGAATAAGGATGTTTTGATGTGTAATTTTATCCTACCTTACCCTGACCCTAAATAAATTCGTCCAAAAAAACATCATGGTTTAAATTACCCTAAAAATACCTTGTATTGTTTGGATAACCCAAATAAAATCCAATAGACCTTAGGATTACCCGCGGGTACCCTAACTGTTTTTATGTTTAATTACTATTATATTAGCTGTAAAAATTATTATTATACTAGTGCTTAATTACCATTAGTTTTATGTTATTGACGGACAAAAAGAGTTTTATGCTTTGGCGGAAAAACAAGATTTTACATTTTTAGCAGAAAATCATGGAATCATGTTTTACATAAAAACAGAAATACAAAATGCAATTTATGTTTTTGGCAGAAAAAACGAGATTTTAAATTTTCGGCGGGTAACAAGATCTTACATTTTTGGTGGGAAAACAAGATTTTATTTTTTTACGGGAAATCACGAAATCATAGTTTTTACATAAAACGAGATAAATGCAATTTATGTTTTTGGCGGAAAACGAGATTTTACGTGGTAGAAAAACAAGATTTTACGTTTTAGCGAGAAAATATGGAATCATGTTTTTACATAAAAATGAGATAAAAATGCAATTTATGTTTTTGGCAAGAAAATGAGATTTTATGTTTTTGACGGGAAACGAGATTTTATGTTTTTTGGTAGGAAAACGAGATTTTACGTTTTTGATGGGAAATCAAGTAATTATGGTTTTTATATAAACGAAATAAAAACACCATTTATGTTTTTGGCGAGAAAACGAGATTTTATTTTGTTGGCAGAAAAAATGAGATTTTACGTTTTTTGACGGAAAAACAAGATTGTACTTTTAACGGAAAATAATGGAATCGTTTTTTGACGAAAACGAGAAAATTTACAATTTGTGTTTTGGCGGGAAACTGTGATTTTAGTATTTTGGTCGAAAAATGGATTTTAGGTTTTTGGCAGAAAATAAAATATCACGTTTTGGCGGGAAAACATGTAATCAAAGAAAAAAAAATGCAATTTTGTGTGTTTCGACGAAAAAACATGAAAATAATCGTGTGATTCACGTTGGTTGGCAAAATTAATCAGAAAAAGGTTTTTTTTTCCTGACTTTTTTTTTTGCCTGGAAAAAAATATCAGAAAAGGTTATCAGCATTATATATAGCATTATATAATAGAATGTACAAGGGTACTCCACAACCACCACTACTACTAAGTACTAACACTGCAAGCCTTCCTACTCTAACTAGCTCCTCTTCTACTTCAGCCCTAAATTAGACAACTTCAGGTGATTCTTCCTCGCCTTAATTCTTAGCTCTTCATTTCTGTTTTTTTTTAATTATTGGAGAAATAGTTGAAATAGTTTTTCTTTATTATTATTTGTTGTTGTCATATATAATAATATATATATTTTTAAAGGATGTTTTCCATTTACATTTAAAAAAAAAAGTTGGTTATAGATGCAATATATATGATACAAAGATCCGTTGCTAATTTCTTAAATTTCAAAATAGTTATCTTTTATGAGACAGATTTCTTACGGACTATTTTGCTACAAGTGGAAGATTTATCTCCAATTTCTCATATATAACACTATCTCAATTATCTCGCAAACTATGCGACTCAAAATATAATCACCCAAATTTCGTCTCTAATAGGTTACAAGACTTATTTGAATTATAATATGACTAATGTATGGTTAGAAACTTATAATAGTGGTTGCAGGAACTAAACCATATGGCGCTCTTTCTATCTTCTTCTGGGATCGGCGCGGTGATAAACTCGGGTGCTTTGAAAACCTATGTTAGCCTCTCACCCAAGCAATCTCTTACTTATAAAAGAAGCAAGATAGTTGCATGCAATCAAGGGATTAAGGCAACTGCAAGCGCTTCTACTGTAGTAGCAAGCGAGCCACTGACTAAAGAGGATCTCATTGCCTATTTTGCTTCTGGATGCAAACCAAAGAAAATGTGGAGGTACTAGTTTATATGATCACCATCCTCGCCTCTTGCTCTATATCAACTACTTATTTGTGATCAAACTCATTTTTGTATTGTTTTATCTGTTGGATTGGGTATTCAGAATAGGTACAGAACATGAGAAACTTGGTTTCGAGGTCAAGACTTTGCGCCCTATGAAATATGAACAAATAACTGCCCTACTTAATGGTATTGCTGAGAGATTTGATTGGGATAAGGTGATGGAGAATGAAAGAATCATTGGTCTGAAACAGGTAAAGTACTATATATGTTCTCTTTTTTTCTTTAAATACCCAACAACGAAGACATAACTTCATATGGTTTTATTGGGATTGATTATTTTAATGCAGGGAATGCAAAGCATATCATTAGAACCAGGAGGCCAACTAGAGCTAGGTGGAGCACCTTTAGAGACTTTGCACCAAACTTGTGATGAGCTTCGTTCACATCTTTACCAGGTGAAACTTGTTGCTGAGGAATTGGGAATTGGTTTCCTTGGTATTGGCTATGAACCTAAATCGAGTCTCAAGGATGCAACCACTGTTCCCAAGGTTCCTTCCTTCCTCTATAAACTTATCTAATATTATACTTAATGTGGCTAACACGCTAGCTATTTTGTCTGATTATCAAAAGTATTTTCTATGTTCAGAGAAGGTTTGACTTTCTAAGAGACCACTTTGTGAGAACTGGCTCAGGACGTCACATGATGCTCAAAACGTGTACTGTTCAGGTCAATCTAGACTATAGCTCAGAAACTGATATGATCAGCAAGTTTCGCGCTAGTCTAGCTTTGCAACCTGTGAGATATGCTTATTATGCTCTTTTAATGTCAATAGTTTCTAATCTTAAAAATAAAATAAAAAAATCACTCTTTTGTTATCTTCTAATCAAACATCTCGCAAACTCCCCATTTAGTGATGGAAAACCAAATGGGTTTCTAACCGTAAGAAGGTTGGTTTCTACATTAATCTTTGGTATCTTTAGTTTCTCTTTCGTGTTCCCTATCTTAGTATAATTTTCTGATCTACTGAAGTGTTTTGATAGTCATTTATGGGTAAATACCGACAAGAACCGCACAGGAATGCTACCTTTTGTTTTTGATGACTCATTCGGGTAAGTATAAACTTGTTTTTTTTCTAACTCTGTCATCGATCTTTGTCCTAAACAGTATGGTTACTTAATCTTCAATGTGTTGTGTATAGGTTTGAGCGGTGTGTGGATTACGCACTTGATATTCCAATGTTGTTCTTACATCGAAACAAAAGCTATCTCAACTGTAGAGGAATGACATTTCGGGTCTACTTCTTCATCATAAGAAAAAAATCATAAAGTTTAAAAATCTTCTTGAGCCAAGTTATATGATCTGAACAGATTTCTTGACTTTTCAGGATTTCTTGTCCGGCAAAATTTCTCATCTCTCTAATGAACAACCAACCATTAACGACTGGGAAAACCATATAGGAATATGGCCAGAGGTTGGTTACTACGTTTCAATAACACCATTTTCAACTTCCATGTTTCTTATTGTGCCTCATGAGAGTCATTTTTCTTATGATTATGTTTTTTGATAACACTATTAGGTTCGGTTAAAGAGATATCTGGAGATGAAGGTGCTGATGGAGGTCCCTGGAGGATGTTATGTGCCTTACCAGCTTTCTGGGTAATTACATTTATCTTTTATATAAAGATATTAAACACTCTTGTTTCACAGGTTTATTTAAAATGTATTTGAATCTCAGGTGGGTTTGTTCTACGATGAGGAGTCTCTCCAAACTGTTCTTGATATGATACTTGACTGGACTCCTGAAGAAATAGAGATGCTTAGGACACAAGTAAACTAAAACAGAGAACAAATACTTTCTTTTATGTGTAAATTAACAAAATATTCTCGTTTAAACCAATTCTCATTGGGTTTCAACAGGTTCCTTTAAAACCTAAAGGAACCTGTTTATACTTAAAGACAACGTTTAGAGATCGACAGATCGTCCTTTAAAACATGTCGCAGAAAATGTCCTAAAGCTAGCGAAGGTATGTGCATGCTCTCTTCTTATAATGTAAAAATATACATATTGAAGTTATTTTCTTATTGCTCAGGATGGTTTGGAGCGTAGAGGGTACAATGAAACCGGTTTCTTGAACGTTGTCGCCGAGGTGGCTACAACAGGGGTTTCACCTGCAGAGAAGCTCTTGGAGTTGTACAATGGAGATTGGGGACAAAGCATAGATCCTGTGTTCCAGGGACTGCGGTACTAAAAAGATGAAATACGACCTCGTTTGAGATGAAGAACGTTCGAAATCTCATTTGGAGTTAATAAAGTATATAAATAAACCTCCTGTCCCTTGAATAAGATAAATTTGTCGTTGATGTGTAAAATGGTAATTCACGGAATAAATATAATGTTGTAATTTAATTAGTTTTCGTGTGTTTGAATAAACCTCATCTACATCTAGTGTATCGATATAATTTTATGACTCTACAAAATATGTAAATTCTAACGTAGAGTACTGGAATACATATTAGTTTAAGTCAAAACAGTAGGTGCCAGTCAAAATAAGTATTCTTAAGCATTTTTTTTTTATATACTTAAAGAAAGTTTATTCTTTTTGTTTTCTTTTAGATACTTTGGATGTTAACAGTTTTGGATTAATGCTTTCTCACTATCGAGATTTCTTTACAGCCAGGGCCTCCATAACTAAGAATATGACCTACATGTTTCCAAAAGGACTTTGTTGTGTCGGTCACTTTATAACAACGAGTGTTGTCTGAAAACCTCTCCGTGTCCTTGACAATGTTATCCGTCTTATAATTTACGTCCACGATAGTGATCAGAC
Source organism: Cardamine resedifolia (assembly GCA_014578085.1). NCBI lineage: Eukaryota > Viridiplantae > Streptophyta > Magnoliopsida > Brassicales > Brassicaceae > Cardamine > Cardamine resedifolia. Next base: position 5,739 of record VBRH01000925.1, on the reverse strand, counting down.
TGATATATGAGTCCAGGTTTGGGTTCCCCACCGGAAAACGGCCATTTCCCATCGGAGGACTTAAAACCGAAGAGCTGTACACTTCACCTTCCCATTCTACCCCTGTCCCGGAGCTCTCTTTGAACCTAATCGATGGCCAGAACCCAATTTCTTCCCAGTTGGTATCCAATAGCAACCACCAATTCCCGTTTATTTTGTCCTGTACTCAACAAAATCCATTTTATCATTGCTACATTTTACCCAACTCCTATTCGAAAATGCAGTTCATTTTAATGTCTGTACAAAGAATTTTAAGTTTTGTGTATTCGAATTTATTAGATTATTAGATTATGGGCTTCCAACTCAAAACCAATTGACAATGAATGGATTGATCCATATCCTTTATATATTACTCATGATCCCTGTTTAATTTCCGATGTGAGACATTTATTTCCATTACGCCCCTTCGAGATGATGGTTCTTCTAGCCATTAATCTCGGTATGTTCGGACATGGATCGGCGGGCCAACTATTGGGTCGGGCCGATTGTGAATCGGGTTGGATATGTGTGGATCGGATTCTGATATCATATTAGATTGTGGACTTTCAACTCAAAATTAATTGGCAATGAATGGATTGGTCCATATCTTTTATATATTATTTATGATCCCTGTCTAATTTCTAAAGTGGGATATTTATTTCCAATAATATCCACATGGAGACTCACGCGCGAGTACCCATACCTAATCTAATTTTTGTTAAATTTATAATTGACAAAAATCTTCATTAAACTATGCAAACCATGAAAATGTATGAATGTACACAAAAATGTTGATTTTGTTCTGATTTTTAAAACCTAATATGAAAAAAATAAGTTATATATTTTGGATCGGATACAAATACCCTAACACTAAAATATTTCAGTATCCATATCCATATTCATATCTGCATATTTACATATTACTATCCGCATGCCCATTTCTAGTCACTAACAACATAGACATTTATTTAAGGCCTATGATAAATTTAAAAAAAATATATACTTTAAAAAAAAAAGTCAAAAAAAAAAAAATTGTGTAAAGACCTTGCATTAAATTTGTCTAGAACCCAAAAAATTTATGAGACTTATCTGACTACCACCCTCTCAAATTTTCTTGAATACCCCAAACATTCATAGTTATGTCTACCCTAGTCATGATTGGATTAATGACTGGAGTATAATAGTTGGAAAAAAAAGTGACCTTGATAATTCCCAAGTTAATATTTTTTTGCTCGAGAATTAGACCAGGAGCCAAATCTGAACGGACCAGTATCATTCCGTATCCGTTCGGACAGAAGTTATTATAACACGAACGTCCTCCCGCCTGTATTAAACCATATAACATGTAACTGTTAATAATTAATTTATTAAAGCAAACATTATGCATGATTCGTAGTACGGAAACAAAATTTAGTAAAGTAAAACCTAACTGTTAATTATTAATTTATGAACACACACATCGATCATATGCATAATTCGTATCTACATTATGGAAATATAAAAACAAGATCTAGTCTGCTCACGTTTGTAAATACGAATAGCCGAGATATGACGTCTCCGTACAGTTGCGGATTCACCTAAAATGAATAAATAGTATGATTGATATACTTTAATAATAAAAATAATAGTAGAATACGCCATTTATATAGGACATCGAGTTTTTTTTTTTTTTTTTTT
>VBRH01000924.1:40541-50622 GCA_014578085.1 Cardamine resedifolia | reverse complement strand
TAAAGAAAATGAAGTTTTTGTTTTTGTAAATCTTGAAACAATAATGGTTACTACAAAATTACTAATTATTAACATGAAAAGGATAACTTGTTTTTTTTTTAAGTTAGAAATACTTATATAACATTGATAAATAGAAACTATATTATTTCAACCAAAACAAAAAATAGAAACTATATTTCTAATAATTTAAAATAAGAAAATTATGAAATTAAGTATATATTATTTTTTGAAAATAGAAAATTTAATAAAAGAAAAGAAAAAAATGAGAAAATATTGTTTTAAATTTTATTAAAAAGGAGATCAAGATGAATGTTTTTATATAAACTCTTTCAAAGCATGTAAAAACAATAAAAATAAAAAATTGAAATATTAATAACAAAAAAAAAAAATTAATAACACATTGTCGAATCCTGTAAAGCAAAAATTATAAATTTTCAATTCAATATAAATAATGTTGTACTGTGCATGCACAAGAATAAAATGGTAGTCAGTGATGATTAAGCATCCTGTGGTAAATCTGATCCGGCTTCGGCGTTAGGCGGGTTTATGATTGAAAATGCTTCTGAGTCTACCAAATTTCCCATCGCCGATGAGTTACCACATGAGCATTTTCAATCATAGACCCGCCTAACACCAGAGGAAAGCAGAGGTGAATTATGAAATTCAGCAGTTCAAGTAAAACAAGCGTATAATTAGAATCCGAAATAGCCATTGAGAGGCGGAAAACCTTACGACCACTGTTAGCTTCTACCACCGTCTCGATCTTCGATCTCCCTCACTGGCGGTCGGTTTTCATCACCGCCGCCGGGAAAGGGACCCCTTTTCTCGCTCTTTTCTTCGTCGGCTTCCAGTTTGGAAGGTTCATGTCAGTGCTCGCGGGATCTCGCTTAGACCTCCTCATACTTCTCGTCGCGGTGTCGGATCTAGGTAGGGGCCCTCACCTCGCTCGGTTCTTCTCAGACTCGCTTCTCTTCTCGCTCGAGGACTGCGGTGTTTGTGGAGTTTGTTTGGGTTCAGCCGTGTGGTTTGTTCTCCGATCTGTGTCTTCCGCCGCCTCCAAGTTGTTTGGGTCAAATTCTGAGATGCTCCTCAAAGTTGAAAGCAAATCTCTATTGCTCTCGTTGTAAATAATAATATTATTAATATTTATTTTAAATTTAAAAAATAACAAAAGACTTAATAGCCTTTAAAATATCATGTATTTACTACCCAACCAACCTAATCGGATCATCATTTACCCGAAACCATTGTTATTGGGTCGAATTCAATCCAAACAATTAAAATCCCTCCTTTTTTTCTAAGGTTCGACGGTTATTGATATTTTTGTTTCTCTTCTACTTCCTACACATCTTTGTCAAACTTGGTATAACTACGGACAATTCCATCTATGTGTAGAATTCGTTGGGTTTGTCGAGTTTTTTCGTTATGTTTGTGGATTGAATGGAAGTGAATGGAATTGATTGAATGGAAGTGCTAATCTAATCGATTTTGCTTGTAGGTTTGTGGAAGGGAGTAATAGTGCAAAAAAAGAACCCAACAGTATGTGGAGAGTCGAATTCTATAGAACAAGAGAAAATCATAGAATATGGAGAAGAAACAGTGCCGCCAGAAGTTGATTCTGAAGCAACTGAGTCAATCTCTAGGGGGCATTCAACGNAATATTAATAACAAACATGGTCGAATCCTGTAAAGCAAAAATTATAAATTTTCAACTCAATATAAATAATGTTGTACTGTGAATGCACAAGAATAAAATAGTAGTCAGTGATGATTAACCATCCTGTTTCGGCATTAGGCAGGGTCTATGATTGAAAATGCTTCTGAGTCTACCAAATTTCCCATTGCCGATGAGTCTACCATTGCCGATGAGTCTACCACATGAGCATTTTCAATCATAGACCCGCCTAACGCTGAAACCGGATCAGATTTACAAGATGATATTTAATCATCACTGACTACCATTTTATTTTTGTGCATTCGCTCTTCTACCTTATATAGAAGGTGTCAATTTTCTTTATATCCGATGTGGGACAATGTTTCCTACAATTTTATATGATAAGTTAGGCCCATGGGTTTTTTTCTGTATATTTTGTTACGCTTCAATGTTTGAACGAATAAATTAACATCAAATAGCATTCAGGGTCTCATTGGATCTAATATAATCTAGAGGACATGAATATACAAGATACATGATCTAGTGGATCTGGTCAGCCAAATCGAAGAAGTTGAGCAGAAGTTACTTGCCCATCCAATGCAGAAGGTCTTGCTACATTCAGTATTCCTTTAATTAACTTCTCATTTTAAATCTGACTTTAGAGAAATTCAGTTAAAATTAAGTGTAAAGCAAAAATTATAAATTTTCAACTCAATATAAATAATGTCCTACTCTCTCAACTTTGCACCAAACAAACTCAAAATCTAATTATAATAGGAATAAATCAATTCTTCAAAAATTGTTAAAAACTTAGAAATATGATTAGTTAATAATAAAAAATTAATTCAATATATATATGAGAAAGAACAATTAGATATATAGATACATAGATAGAAAGTCCTTGGAACAATATCAATTCATACACAGCCTCCCAGTTTAGATGTTACGACAAGAGATCAGGCCACAGGTTTTGTATTCGATGGCTTCAGCCCTGGTGCAAGCCGTTGTAAGCCTTTACGTTCTTCTATTCTGACAGATGTTGACAAAATCTGTATGCCTCGCCATGAGTTCTTCCAGAGCAACCTCAAGAGCGTCGAGTTTCTGCCTGAGCTTCTTAACGTAGTTTCCATCACCACATAAGCAGCCACAGGCATTCCTCAGGGATTGATCACAGGATATCTGTAAAGAAAGGCAGTTTCCCATCGGAGAGAAACAAAATCTATATTTGAGATAGGAAAATACTGTTTTACAAAATTTTCAGTGTCCTTCGATTGACATATTCGAAAAGTAACGCAGAGAAAAGTCGCCCTTATGTCATACATAATAAAAGACCAGTTTGAGAAGAAACCTTGAGACTGGTTAGTCAGAGTTTACTTGGAATGTTTTGATAGCCCAGTTTGTGTAATATTTTTGGAATTACCAAATTCATCCCACTATAAAACATTTGGAAATCAGAAGCAAATCATTCAATCATCTGAATAAAAAGACTCTGTTCCTTGGCAACATAGAAGCTATACAAACATTTCAGATACTTTCACAATAACTACAATTCATCAATCTGAAGCCAAACAAAAAAAAAAATATCACTTTGAAGGATAGGCTCAAGTATTTCTTCTTGTATCACATCATTGTTGTGGACTCAGCTTACCCGTAAGCTTTGCTCCATGATCTCCTTCCTCGAGCCAGTAACCAGAACATGTAATTTAATCTTCTCCTTAACTTTGGAGTTCAAACTTAAGAACACGGACTTAACCTTTCCCAAAAGAGGCGAGTGAGCTACCAGGCATTGGGTCTTACCAGTAATCCTTACATGAACAAGAACCTCGTTCAAAATGATGAAACCTATACGCATCCCTCACGATGATATCTCGATTTGATACCTTGGATACAAACTTTATCCAATCATGGCAATCGTTGCAAACTCGTAGGTTCTTCATTACATTGATAGGCATTGCTGAAGGCAAGCTAAGGAGTCCAAACGAAATCGCTAGTTTCTCGCTGTGAATGAAAATCGTCGGATCTTTCTGCTCTTGCTGCAGTTCACTCAGGAGGCTGAAACAGTCTTGCACATACCCGATCTCAGATACTCGTTTGGTAAGATCTTGGAAATATTCATGTATTTCATCTGCCAATGGGTGATTCTGATCACCAACATAGAAAGAGTGAATTGAGTTTTTAACTTCAATCCAACTTTGCCCAGGTTCTTTCTTCACACCCTTTTCTTTCATCTTTTGTCTTGTACGATCCCTCGCATCCCATTTCCTGCACATCGCATACAGATTTGACAGAAGTACATATGTTGCTGAGTCTTCAGGTTCTAACTCTAGCAGATGATGCGCGGCAAATTCTCCTATTTCCATGTTTTTGTGCACCACACAAGCACTCAAAAGCGTTCTCCAGACCAAGGCATCTGGCTCTAAAGGCATCCCGAGAATAAAATCTTTCGCACGGCTCAAAAGACCAGCTCGAGTTAGCATATCCACTACACATACATAGTGTTCTGGCTTAGGAGCTAATCCATATTTTGTGTTCATGGATTCAAAGTATTCAATCCCCTTGTCCACTAGTCCTATGTGGCTACAAGCTGATAGAACTCCCACAAGCGTCACATGATTAGGCCTTACATTAGACCGTATCATCTCGTCAAAAGAATCTAGTGCTTCAGAACCAAACCCATGTTTAGAATAAGCATTAATTATCGCATTCCAAGAAACTTCATTTCTCGTGGAGACTTCAAGGAACTGCTTCTTTGCATCAGAAATGCTACCACACTTGGCATACATCGAGATTAAAGCATTACAAACTTCTGTTTCTGAATCATATCCGGTTTTGGTGATCACGGCATGAACCTGTTTCCCTTGTTTCATGTTTGCTGTCTCAGAAGCAGCTTTTACAGCAGACCCAAACGTAAAATTATTACTGTCAATTCCTTCTCTGTTGATTCGAGCGAAGACACGAAGTGCTTCTTCATTGTTGCCGCTCTGCTGAAATCCCGATACCAGAGCATTCCATGCTATATTATCTCCAGCTTCAGTTTGTTCAAACGCTAAATATGCCTCCTCTATTTTTCCGCATCTAGAATAAAGTGTAACCAGTGCATTTTGAAATGGCAGGTCAGATGAGAAACCGGATACACAAGATTGAGCATGAATTTGCTGTCCTTCCTTAAGCGATTGAAGACCAGCACACGCACTAACTGCATTCGTTAATCCAACTTCATCAGACCGGATCCCTAGATCCAACATCTGCCTGAAAGTTGCTAAAGCTTTGTCGTTGAAATTGTATTGCGTGTAACCTGCAATCATTGTCGTCCAAGACACAACATCTTTCCCAGCAAACCTTACAAGAATATCCCTGGCAGTATCTAACTCTCCTAATTTTGAGTACATATCTATGAGCACACTACAAACATAGGCATTGAGCTGAAAGCTAGTTTTTACTATTTGACAATGGATTTGTTCCCCGAGCTCAAGATCCCCAAGACGGATGCAGGTTTTCAAAATACTCGGGTAGGTATATTGATTTGGAACAATTTCCTCTATCTGCATCTGCCTGAAAATCCTAAAAGAATTTCTTAAATCGTCTAATAGCCCATAAGCAACTAGCATAACATTCCACAGAACTACATTTTCAGCCTCAGTCTCAAGAAAATAATCAAGGGCGGTTTCAACATCCGAGCATTTTGCATAAAGATTAAGAAGTGCACCTTCAATCTTGCTGTTTGAAGCAAAACCAAGTTTAGTTGTGTATGCGTGTAGCTGTTCTCCCCTAAAAAGAGTTCCATCAGCTGAACATGCAACCACAAGGCTAGCAAAAGTATTACAGTCTGGTTCAAGTCCATCAAACTGCATCCTTTTAAACAATTCCATAGCTTTCTCACCGTAACCACACTGAGAAAGCCCGTTGATGAGAGTGTTATAAGTAACTGCATCTCTATGTGACATGTTGCTGAAGATGTGTTCTGCTGATATCAAATTTCCCAAATGAAAGTATAAAGATACAAGTGCATTGCAAACATAAGTGTCAGAGGAAAACCCTAACTTCAATACAAGCCCGTGAAGTTGCTCGCCTATCTCAAGAGATTCTATCTTCTTACACGCACTTAAAACACTTGAAAACGCATAAGGTGTTGGCATTATACCTAAAATATACATATCACAGAACAATCTAATGGCTTCTGCTTCACATTCGTTTTTCGACAGCCCAGATATCATAGCAACCCAAGAACTATGATCCTTGAGCTGTAATCCATCAAAAACCTTCCTAGCTAGATCCACAAACCCATTTCTGGAGTATAAATCAATCAAAGGATTACACACAATCGTACTATCCCCCAAACCCTGAAATATCATCCTTGCATGAATCTGCTCCACTACATCAAAAGCAACACTACCACCACCACGACATGCTTCCAAAACACCAGTGAAGGTGCCTTCATTCAGAGCAACATTCTCATCAACCATTCTCCAAAACAGACCAAACACTTTGCCAATCAAATCTCTATAAGCAAACTCCTTAATCATCTTATTCCAAGTAAAAATCGGTCTCTCAGGCATTTCATCAAACACCTTGAAAGCACCATCTAAGTCTCCTTTAAATAAATAAAAATCAAGAAGCTTTTCAGAGAGGCAAGCATTGTTATCAAAACCCAATTTTAAAATCTGGGTATGAAGCTTTCTCCCTTCATCCAAAGACCCATTTGTCTTCAAACATCCTTCTAGAAGCCAAACCAGAGTTTGATGATTAGGTCTAATTCCACGTTTCTCCATGGAATCAAGTCCTTTTCTAACCGATTCATTTTCGTGGAACGACTCATCCTCATAGACAGAAACAGCACAACAAGTTCGGAAACCTAAAAAAACCGTTCTTGTCCTAATCTCACAAAGTGTCTACAAAAAGAGAAGAGCAAATTTACCACAAAATCAGAACATAGTAAAGCATTGGCGTTTCAGCTTGATTTTAAGGTTTTAAGGACGAAAGCTTTACATTGAAGGCACTAATGGTCTTGAGCTTACGGGGAACACGATGAAGGAAGATAAATGAGGAGGAGACAGGACGAAGAAACATGAGGTCCTGTTAATGATAATGCCGAAGAAGATGGTATAAAAATTGCAATATATTAAGAAAATTCAAATGTTATTTACACTAATCTTTTTTTTTTTTACACAAATCTATAATTTTGAATTACATTTTACTTAATTTATAACTCCATATACTCTTAAATATTTTAGGGAGATTGATGAATTGTGGATATGATAAGATGGAACAAGCAAGTAGCAATGTCAATATACTTGTAAGTTAATTACTTGGATTACAATTACAAGTAACATTTATTCTTCTAGCCGTTGTAGATTTTGTCTTTTTTTTGTTATGACAATTGAGAGAGTAACTCTCAAATATATGATCCATCAAAGTATTCGTCAAATAGGTTGGTGATATAATCAAACGATATGATCTGCATTCAAGACACTAAAGTAGTGATAGTTATAATTGGTTCTAGTTGGAATCCATTTTCAGACAAATGGAACTAACCATTTTTCGGATAACCTTTTCAGCAAAATCCGGTAGTCGAATTGAACGGAAAATATGTGTTGGATTCTTTCCAATAAGCATAACATAGTGTATTCATTTGTCAAAATTGGATGAAAAATAGAGGTCCAAAGTTCTTTTTTAGATAGCTTGAAACTTTTACTTAAGAGTCAAATGATATACTTTGGAAGTTAGAGGAGAAACCTAAATTCATATGTAGGGGTAGGCATTCGAGTACATGTTCGGATTCGGATCGAGTATTTTGGGTTTTCGGGTGTTCGGGTTTAGGGGTATAGGACGTGTTCGAGTATTCATAGTTTCGGAGCAGGTTTTGTTCGGATCTATTCGGTTCGGTCGGGTTCGGGTATCCAAAATATTGAGAAAAAATACAAAAAATGTTAAATTTGAATAAATTTTGGTTAAATTTTCATAAATATAATTATAAACTTTCGGATATTTTAGTTATTTTATATATTTTGATAATTTTGGTCTTAAATAATTGATATTTTTGGGTTTATAATTGTAGTTTTAGATTATTAGGTTATATCAAGTCTAAATATAATTAATATTTCTATATATATAATTATATTTTGGGTATTTTAGGTATCTATTCAGTTATCGGTTCGGGTCGGATTCAGGTTCGGGTGTTCGGGTTTAGAAGTTTATGACCTTTTTGGATATTATAAAACTTTGGATCGGGTTTATTGGATCAGGTTCGGGTTCTGGTTTCGGGTCCAAATTTTTTGTCCAGTCCTAATCATATTATGGGCTGGATTTGGGATTTGAGTTTTGGAAAATGGACTTATATTCCATAAAGATTATTCTTATCTTCCTAAATTATTTTTTATTTAAATTGTTGATTAAATCAAAATAATTATCTCCCTTATATATTGAGATTTGTAACAACACAAAATCAATTAAGACAATTAAAGTTAAAAACGTTTTTGACTTTAAACGTGAGAATCAAACTCTCATAAGTTTGTCATTTAAGGTGAGATCTCCTCATCATGAATACATAGACGTTTAGGCTATATAAGTTAAGTCATTCTTTCTCCTAAAAACATCGATTTGTACACTAAAAACTTCCAACAATCCTTCTCCACTCTCTCTCCACAAATACATAAGTCTCGAGAGTATAACGTATAATTTATTTTGTAGATTCCATCATTCGAGTGTAACGAATACAGTTTTCCCGTGGTTGTACCCTGAGATTATGTGACAAACCATCACACTACGAACGATTTTAAGAATTAAGGGAAAATATTTTTTCTCGACTCCACTTTTTTTTATTTTCTCAATTCATTTTATCTCGAATTTTATTTCCATTATTTATTTATTTATTCATAGTTTTCTTTCTGGATTTTTGTGTCCTCCATTTCTAACATGTTTTTGCGTTTATGATATATAATAATTTATTTATTTAGTTTTTATTTTCTAAGTAAGATGTTCTTGGCCTAAACATGTATATGTAGGTAGTGATTGGGAGGGACATTTTTTTCGTCTTAAATTGGTCAAAAATAGATGTTTTGACTATTTTTTATCGAATTTGTGGTCAGAATTTGACTGTTTTCTTATAGTAAAGGTTCTCCAATCTCAAATTAACCTTAGTACTGCTTCATGAATCTTCTCTCAGCTTTTAAGTTTAGTCTTTTTGACTCTCTCAATGTCAAGGAGACCACCAACTCTTGAAATCATCTTTTCCACAAGAAGATCAATCTCATTCTTTTGTTGCACGTTAAAAACTCTATAACTAAACTTCATCGGCTTTTTTTAATATGATCATAAACCTTCTGCACAATAAAATCCAGAGATATAAATAAAACATGGAGAGTTTCTCCAAATTCCATTATACGAAAAGTTTATGATCATGTTAAAATAAAAGCTGATGAAATTTGGTTATAAAGGTATTAACGTGCAACAAAAGGATTAGAAAAATTATTTGACATTTTAAAGAGTTTTTTAGTATTTTTTCGTTATGAAAATGAGAAGAGGATATATATATATATAATTCAAATTAATGACCATTTATTAACCAATCTGACACGAGTATAAATTTGGTCTGGTTTAAAATTTGAAACGGCAATAAAGTTGGTAAAAATTGGTCAGAAAATTAAAAGGGAAAAATGTCAAAAAAGAATGAACTTTCAAATTGTGGACATTTTAATCCTCAATTTTCAAAATGTCATTTAAATCACAAAGTTTGGGTTGACTTCTTGATAAAATGACCAAGATTCGTTGACTCGGCCATTTCGGGCCTGACGCTAACTTTCCGTTACCAAGACCTTGACGGTGTCAACTTTCCGTCCGTTAAACCAAAACGACGTCGTTTTGTTAAAAAAAAATGAAAAATCTGCGTCCAAGGGGACTCGAATCACTGACCCGTTGGAATCAAACACTCTCTCAACTATTGAGCCACGATAACATTTTAGTATATATATATACATAGCTTATATATATATATATAAATAGTTAATTAAAAATAACGAAAAACTGAGATGAAGGAGAATTGAACCACTAACCCAATAGAACGATATTAAACTCTAAACCATTGAGCTATGTTAATATTTTACTATTATAGCAATACATAGCTTATATATATATAGTTAATAAAAAATAACAAAACTAAAAAATATGTTATCAATATAATGTACTAGGATAATTCTCATGCGTTGCGCGAGTTATTACATTAGTGGAAAATAAAAAAATCTTAAGCTTTCAATCTCCACTAAATACTTTAAATATAATATTTAATGTTGTTTTGTTTTGCATTTTTTATATTTTTGTTAATTATTTTAGTATCCTATAATTAATTATTCTTATTTTTTAAGTTTAGTCTTAATTTTCCTCAATTATTATCAAATGCTATTATTAGTTTTGTTATTTTTTATTAACTATATA